>JAKFHT010000420.1:0-64466 GCA_023783455.1 Erythrocebus patas
TCCTTAATTTTGTTAAGGGATGTTTTAAGACCAATCATAGTATATTCTGTGTTCTTTAGTGTGATCTTCCCATCGATGCTGGCAGACCAGTTGTTTAGAATGAGCACACTCTAACATGTTTTAAACACAGATCCATCTCTGGCCATGGCCGATTTGGATCTGCGCTGGTGCATATGTTCCAGTAGCGCCTTAATCTGCTTTTCCAGGGAAAGGCCAGGAGGTAGCTTCCCATCATTACCAGAACACAAGGGGTGCTCCTGCAGTGGGTGCAGAAGAGACAGCCCACAATTCAGAGGATCTAATGGATTTCTAGATCTCCAGTCTGAACCCTCCTCCCCAACACCCACCCCATCTCCTCAGCCTCTCCCTCTGCAACAAAATCCTGTGACTTCCCCAGCCTTCCCCCAAACCCCTGTTTGCTGTCTGCAAACAGCTGTCTGCTTAACCTCTCTTTCCTAGCGTGACCTGCAGAAAGCTTTCGGCCTGATCTGAAAGTGCAAGGCACACAGGGCATTTGTGGAAAAGCTGGCAGCCGGGAAGTAGACCTGGCACAGGCTCCAGGGACACGCAGTGAGGTTGGTTTAGTTGTGCCTTGCGCCCTCTCCTACACCCCAGGGTCTTGTCATCAGACCTCCTCAGCTCCAGCCTTCCCTGTGCAGTAACCCCTCCTCAAAGAATTCACATCCCTGGACAGCAGTGAGCCTTTTAAACTATAAAGCCCATTCTGCTCCTACTTTCAGAAGACCCTACCAAGTTTAGAGAAGATTTGGAGAAATGAATGACTATTGCCCCACTCATGGGGACCTTGACTGGCAACTTGGGGAGTGTGTTTGCCTCCCATGATCATATTGCAGTTACACGGCAGGCCACATGACTCGGGGACCCCCCACCACAGAGGAAACAGGTGGCTGGAGCCCCTCCCTCATCCTCCTGCTAATGACAAGGAGCTGGCTCAGCTAGATGCTGATATTCAGGGCCTGAAAGGTGTGGTATCAGAGGCTTTCCTCCTAAGGTGGGTTGGTCTAAGGTTGAATCACATATCCAGAAGGAGGAAAAGCACCTCAGGCATTTGTTGAGAGACGGATGCAAGTTTCCAAAGGCCTACTATGTTACAGTTTAAAGCTCCAGAGCATAGAAATCTTCTAATTTCTGCTCTGGTTAGAAATAATCTTCCTGATTTAAAGAGCAAATGTTGGCTGGGCTGGTCAGTCTCTAAGTGATATAACAGAAGCAGATACACAATTCTTTGAAAACAGCTTGCAGGAAAAAAGAAAAAAGGAAATGAAATCAACAGCCCTGGCCTTACAGCTTGAATCATTGCAGACACAAAGACAGGCCTCTGAGAGAGACTCAAAGTCCTCTTACACTTTTGGCCAGCCACGGGGCTTTTCTAGTTTGCCTTTGGAAGTTTGCAGATATTGCAACAAGCTGGGACATTGAAAAACTGCTGTCACATACTTGAAAAAAAGAAAGGAAGAAACCGTCCCTAGAAGCCAACACCTTCAAAGGTTCATTTTTCCCCTTCCGTGGGACAGTACCCCATTAATGGATGGGGTCAACTGATTCTCAGTCACATTCCAGATCCTACTTCTTAAAGTGAAGGATCAGGAACTGGATTTCAAAACTGACATGGGTGCACCTTTCTCTACTATCAGCTGAGGAGAATGAACTCTGCCTGTTCCTTCTGATTCTATTCAAGCTGTTGCAGTCTCTGGGTAACCAATTTCATTGCCCATATCTCCGGCCACTCCAGTAGCTGTAGGCCCTCTTAACACCCACCACATCTTTCTAGTTTCTGACTCTTCAGCGCAAACCTTTTAGGTAGAGATTTATGATGTCAGTTTAATGATACCACACAATGGAATAAGAAAGCCATTTTTATTTCTGTCTTCAGACCAAGCTTCAACCTTCCTACTCTCTCTCATGGAAACCCATCTTGATTTAAATTCTTCTAAAGATGATGCCATCTTAAAAGATGTTCTGGCCAGGTGTGGTGGCTCACGCCTATAAACCCAGCACCATGGGAGGCTGAGGCAGGTGTATCACGAGGTCAGTAGTTCAAGACCAGCCTGGCCAACAGGGTGAAACCCCGTCTCCACTAAAAATACAAAAATTAGCCAGGCATGGTGGCACACGTCTGTAATCCCAGCTACTCAGGAGGCTGAGGCAGGGAAGTACTTGAATCGGGAAGGTGAAAGTTGCTGCACTCCAGCCTGGGTGACAGAGTGAGACTCTGTCTCATAAATAAATAAATAAAGATGTCCCAGTTAGTCTCTGGGCTTCCCATGCAAATGAGTTTGGACTGCTACTGAGTGCAGAACCTGTACACACTGCATGGAAGGGAGTAAGCCTTGTCGTACACTGGTTTTCTATTCCTGCATATCACCTAGGGGCTCCCCTGGAAATTTACTGCCCCTAGCCAGATTCTGCTTGGCCTTGTCATTTCTTCTCAAATGTATTATTCTTTGTCTAAAAAGTACAAAAGCATCTTGCTTTGGCTGCTTCTTGAGACTTCACTAACTTGGGAAGATCCCCATGTACCTTTAATACTAATACAATGTGTCTGCTTTTCTCTTGTTAATGTGCTTGGTTTCAATTTGGTTTCTAGATCCAGTCGAGGAACTCATATAAAAGTGCTAAGTGGGGTTGGAGGCGATCTCCAGGTCCCTGCAGAACACGGCACAGAGCCCAGGGCCCTCCCTCACTGGCTGGGACGCTGCTTATTCTGGAGCTACTGCAGCTAAGACCGGGGACCTCTGACCCAAGCCGGCAAAGGCAGGGTTCTTACTGCCAGCCTTCCAGGTCTGTGCTGTGGGCTGATCTAGGCGAGAATGGTTAGATTTGTGTCTTTTTCTCTCTCTAAATTGGGATTGACAGGAGAAAACATTTGTGAGCTAGTTCTTTGCGTAAAAAGCGACTTTTAGTGTTTTTACGAGTTCTCTAGATTTCTATTTGATCCTTTTGATCTCAGAGACGGTCTTTGTTTTCCTTTCTCTCTGTCTTTTTCTGCTGCTTGTCATAAGGAGAGGAAGTGTCAGGTAGAGAACACAGGCACAGGTCCTTCAAAGACTGCTGTGTCCCCAGCACTTGGGTTTGTGGTGCTTGTCAGATCCATGTCTGCCTAAGCAAACTGTGCTGTGGGTCCCTGAAACAAACAAACAAAAGGGATGGGGCTCCCCTCTTGCCTTGCTTTGTGTCCTGAGAGCTTGACTGTGTGACCAAGGAGGATGCCTCACTGGTCTCTGCCATCTGAAGGGCACAGAGTGTGGCTCTGTGTCAGGCAGCATTCTCACCAGACTGGGGACCCGAGACACACGAGACCCGGGCAGTACTCTCTCTCTCTGTTCGTGCCAGGCTCCATGGAGTTTTGTTGTAAGATGCCAATTCGTAAGGGCTTTTTTCATCTCATCTTTGTTGCCCTGATTAGTGCTGGGAGACGCCCATTCCAGCATCACATGCCCAGTGTCACAGTGAGTGAATCTGAGGCTGAAGGTGTCTCAGCTTCCATGGGAGACTGAAGGCATGGGCTGTACAAGCACTCTTCTTACCTGCACGTGGCAATGTAGGTCTTTGCTTTCCTCATCCATCTCTGAGAGTGAATTTTTGGATCATGGGCTGCCTCTTCTGCACCCAATGCAGAAGCACCCCTTGTGTTCTGGTAACTATAGAAAGCTACCTCCTGGTCTTTCCCTAGAAAGGCAGATTAAGGTGTTACTGGAACATATGCACCAGTGCAGATCCGAATTGGCCATGGCCAGAGATGGATCTGTGTTTAAAACATGTTAGAGAGTGTTCATTCTAAACAATTGGTCTGCCGGCATCTATGGGAAGGTCACACTGACTGAGGAACACAGAATGAACTATGGTTAGTCTTAAAACATCCCTTAACAGAATTAAGGAACCAAAAGCTGACCTAGAGCAGAAGTTGAAAACCACTCCCACCATAATCCTCCTTCTCCACCCACTTATACCCTCAACACCCCCAACTCTCGCCCCGATCCCACCAGAGAATCTAATGGATTTCTAGATCTCCAGTCTGAACCCTCCTCCCCATCACCCAGCCCCATCTCCTCAGCCTCTCCCTCCTCAACAAAATCCTGTGACTCCCCTAACCTTCCCCCAAACCCCTTAGACAGCTGCCTGCTTAACCTCCCTTTCCCGGCGTGACCTACCAAAAGCTTTCAGCCTGATCTGAAAGTGCAAGGCACACAGGGCATTTGTGGAAAAGCTGGCAGCCGGGAAGTAGACCTGGCACAGGCTCCAGGGACACGCAGTGAGGTTGGTTTAGTTGTGCCTTGCGCCCTCTCCTACACCCCAGGGTCTTGTCATCAGACCTCCTCAGCTCCAGCCTTCCTGTGCAGTAACCTCCTCAAAGAATTCACATCCCTGGACAGCAGTGAGCCTTTTAAACTATAAAGCCCATTCTGCTCCTACTTTCAGAAGACCCTACCAAGTTTAGAGAAGATTTGGAGAAATGAATGACTATTGCCCCACTCATGGGGACCTTGACTGGCAACTTGGGGAGTGTGTTTGCCTCCCATGATCATATTGCAGTTACACGGCAGGCCACATGACTCGGGGACCCCCCACCACAGAGGAAACAGGTGGCTGGAGCCCCTCCCTCATCCTCCTGCTAATGACAAGGAGCTGGCTCAGCTAGATGCTGATATTCAGGGCCTGAAAGGTGTGGTATCAGAGGCTTTCCTCCTAAGGTGGGTTGGTCTAAGGTTGAATCACATATCCAGAAGGAGGAAAAGCACCTCGAGGCATTTGTTGAGAGACGGATGCAAGTTTCCAAAGGCCTACTATGTTACAGTTTAAAGCTCCAGAGCATAGAAATCTTCTAATTTCTGCTCTGGTTAGAAATAATCTTCCTGATTTAAAGAGCAAATGTTGGCTGGGCTGGTCAGTCTCTAAGTGATATAACAGAAGCAGATACACAATTCTTTGAAAACAGCTTGCAGGAAAAAAGAAAAAAGGAAATGAAATCAACAGCCCTGGCCTTACAGCTTGAATCATTGCAGACACAAAGACAGGCCTCTGAGAGAGACTCAAAGTCCTCTTACACTTTTGGCCAGCCACGGGGCTTTTCTAGTTTGCCTTTGGAAGTTTGCAGATATTGCAACAAGCTGGGGCATTGAAAAACTGCTGTCCCATACTTGAAAAAAAAGAAAGGAAGAAACCCTCCCTAGAAGCCAACACCTTCAAAGTTCATTTTTCCCTTCCGTGGGACAGTACCCCATTAATGGATGGGGTCAACTGATTCTCAGTCACATTCCAGATCCTACTTCTTAAAGTGAAGGATCAGGAACTGGATTTCAAAACTGACATGGGTGCACCTTTCTCTACTATCAGCTGAGGAGAATGAATTCTGCCTGTTCCTTCTGATTCTATTCAAGCTGTTGCAGTCTCTGGGTAACCAATTTCATTGCCCATATCTCCGGCCACTCCAGTAGCTGTAGGCCCTCTTAACACCCACCACATCTTTCTAGTTTCTGACTCTTCAGCAGCAAACCTTTTAGGTAGAGATGTATGATGTCAGTTTAATGCTACCACACAATGGAATAAGAAAGTCATTTTTATTTCTCTGTCTTCAGACCAAACTACAACCTTCCTACTCTTTCTCATGGAAACCCATCTTGATTTAAATTCTTCTAAAGATGATGCCATCTTAAAAGATGTTCTGGCCAGGTGTGGTGGCTCACACCTGTAAACCCAGCACTGTGGGAGGCCGAGGTGGGTGTATCACGAGGTCAGGAGTTCGAGACCAGCCTGGCCAACAGGGTGAAACCCCCGTCTCCACTAAAAATACAAAAGTTAGCCAGGCATGGTGGCACACGTCTGTAATCCCAGCTACTCGGGAGGCTGAGGCAGGGAAGTACTTGAACCGGGAAGGTGAAAGTTACAGTAAGCTGAGATCACACCACTGCACTCCAGCCTGGGTGACAGAGTGAGACTCTGTCTCATAAATAAATAAATAAAGATGTCCCAGTTAGTCTCTGGGCTTCCCATGCAAATGAGTTTGGACTGCTACTGAGTGCAGAACCTGTACACACTGCATGGAAGGGAGTAAACCTTTCCCATCTGTGGTTCAGCACCCCTCTCAGGAGATGCAGAGTGAGGAATTAAACTTGCAAGACACTCGCTTTCACAGAGGGGCACGCTTCTTTTTCTTTTTTTCTTTTTTTCTTTTTTGTTTTGAGTCGGAGTTTAACTCTTGTTGCCCAGGCTGGAGTGCAGAGGCATGATCTTGGCTCACTGCAACCTCCCAGGTTCAAGTGATTCTCCTGCCTCACCCTCCCAAGTAGCTGGGATTACAGGTGCACACCACCATGCCCGACTAATTTTTTGTATTTTTAGTAGAGACGGGGTTTCACCATGTTGGCCAGGCTGGTTTTGAACTCCTGACCTCAGGTGATCCACCCATCTCAATCCAAAAGTCCTAGGAGTATAGGTGTCAGCCACCACACCTGGCCAGGCTTACTTATTTTTACCACTTCACCCAATGACACCCCAATCTTACCAATACAGAAAGAAGGAAAGTTGTATTCAGATATAAATCAAATATGTCTATTTGTACAAATGTAAGAGCCATACAAGTCTTTGTACTTCCCCGACACCCTGCGTCCCTTATCCAGCCACTCGCCCCACCTCAGTTCCCGCTGACACCGCCTGGTTCACAGTCATGGCCTCTGCTCGACTTCTTCCCAGATCGCACTGCTCCCTCACCCACGGTTTCTCTTTGCATTTACAATTACCACAGACTTCATGCCTCAGGGACACTGTGGGTCCCCTCAGTATTCTCTCAAATCCTTCAATTCTGTGGGTGTCACCCAGGGCTCCTACCTTGTGCAGTATATTGATGACCTCTTGCTTTGTAACAAACTACACAGGGTGCCCTTAAGCCTCCCTCATTCTCCTGAAGGCACCAACTGAATGAGGTGTAAATCCTCCAGATATAAACGTCAATGTGTGCAAATAACTGTCACTTACTTAGGACATGAGATATCTCAGGGCGCGCAAATACATAATGATTCACAAACAAAATTGATGCCAGTTAAAATGTAACCTCTATGCAGGGAGACGTTTTTTAGCGTTGTGTCTCTAGAACTGTGCTAGGCTGCTAATAGGGACCAGTGATTACTGAAGAAAGTGGAGAAAATCCCTAGAGTTAGAACAAACATTTGAAAATTCTAGTCAGTTCCCTACCCTAAATTCATGTTGATTGATATTCAAAAGGAATCCTGCAAGTAGCCTTAATAACATTAGTTCCAGGAAATATTAAAGTACAGAAATTAATGTAATACTGCCATCCACAAAAATAGATATTTGCACAAAAGATTTGTGAATGGCTCCCATCCTCCATCCAGCCTCAGTTCTCTGCACAGTGTGTCATCAGTTGTGTACAGTATAATTTTAGTATAATTAGTTTTAACTTTATAGACTAAAATACTGTGTTTTAAAAATTAATCTAATAATATGACAGCAATTTACATGATTGAAATTTTTGTTGGTTAATTTCAATTTATTTTTGTTTGCTTTTTAAAAATTGCATTATTTTTTAACTTTTACTTTAAGAGATACATTTGCTGAATGTTCAGGTTTGTTACATAGGTAACATGTGCCATGGTGGCTTGCTGCACTTGTCAACCCGTCATCTCAGTTTTAAGCCGCACATACATTAGGTATTCGTCCTAATGCTCTCCCTCCGCTTTCCCCCCAACTCCCCTTGACAGGCCCTGGTGTGTGATGTTCCCCTCCCTGTGTCCATGTGTTATTGTTCGATTCCCACTTATGAGTGAGAACATGTGGTGTTTGGTTTTCTGTTCCCATGTTAGTTTACTGAGAATGATGGTTTCCAGCTTCATCCATGGCCCTGCAAAGGATATGAACTCATTCTTTTTTATGGCTGCATAGTATTCCATGATATATGTGTGCCACATTTTCTTTATCCAATCTATCTTTCATGGGCATTTGGATTGGTTCCAAGTCTTTGCTATTGTAAATAGTGCTGCAATAAAATATAGGTGTGCATGTATCTTTACAGTAGAATGATTTATCTTTGGGTATATACCCAATAATGGGATTGCTGGGTCAAATGGTGTTTCTGGTTCTAGAACCTTGAGGAATCACTACACTGTCTTCCACAATGGTTGAAATAATTCAGACTCCCACCAGCAGTGTGAAAGTGTTCCTATTTCTCCACATCCTCTCCAGCATCTGTTGTTTCCTGATTTTTTAATGATCGCTATTCTAACTGGCGTGAGATGGTATCTCATTGTGGTTTTGATTTGCATTTCTCTAATGACCAGTGATGATGAGCTTGTTTTCATATGTTTGTTGCCTGAATAAATGTCTTCTTTTGAGAAGTCTGTTCATATCCTTTGCCCACTTTTTGATGGGGTTGTCTTTTTTCTTGTAAATTTGTGTAAGTTCCTTGTAGATTCTGTATATTAGATCTTTGTCAGATGGATAAATTGAAAAAATTTTCTCCTGTCCTGTAGGTTGGCTGTTCGCTCTGATGATAGTTTCTGACTCTTCAGCAGCAAACCTTTTAGGTAGAGATGTATGATGTCAGTTTAATGCTACCACACAATGGAATAAGAAAGTCATTTTATTTCTGTCTTCAGACCAAGCTTCAACCTTCCTACTCTCTCTCATGGAAACCCATCTTGATTTAAATTCTTCTAAAGATGATGCCATCTTAAAAGATGTTCTGGCCAGGTGTGGTGGCTCACGCCTATAAACCCAGCACCGTGGGAGGCCGAGGTGGGTGTATCACGAGGTCAGGAGTTCGAGACCAGCCTGGCCAACAGGGTGAAACCCCGTCTCCACTAAAAATACAAAAATTAGCCAGGCATGGTGGCACACGTCTGTAATCCCAGCTACTCGGGAGGCTGAGGCAGGGAAGTACTTGAACCGGGAAGGTGAAAGTTACAGTAAGCTGAGATCACACCACTGCACTCCAGCCTGGGTGACAGAGTGAGACTCTGTCTCATAAATAAATAAATAAAAGATGTCCCAGTTAGTCTCTGGGCTTCCCATGCAAATGAGGTTGGACTGCTGCTGAGTGCAGAACCTGTACACACTGCATGGAAAGGGAGTAAACCTTTCCCATCTGTGGTTCAGCACCCCTCTCAGGAGATGCAGAGTGAGGAATTAAATTTGCGAGAGACTCGCTTTCACAGTGGGGTGTACTTCTTTTTTTTTTTTTCTTTTTCTCTTTTTTGTTTTGAGTGGGAGTTTAACTCTTGTTGCCCAGGCTGGAGTGCAGAGGTATGATCTTGGCTCACTGCAACCTCTGCCTCCCAGGTTCAAGTGATTCTCCTGCCTCACCCTCCCAAGTAGCTGGGATTACAGGTGCATGCCACCATGCCCGGCTAATTTTTTGTATTTTTAGTAGATACAGGGTTTCACCACGTTGGCCAGGCTGGTTTTGAACTCCTGACCTCAGGTGATCCACCCGTCTCAATCCAAAAGTGCTAGGAGTGTAGGTGTCAGCCACCGCACCTGGCCAGGCTTCCTTATTTTTACCACTTCACCCAATGACACCCCAATCTTACCAATACAGAAAGAAGGAAAGTTGTATTCAGATGTAAATAAAATCTATCTATTTGTACAAATGTAAGAGCCATACAAGCGTTTGTACTTCCCCGCCACCCTGCGTCTCTTATCCGGCTACTCGCCCCACCTCAGTTCCCGCTGACACTGCCTGGTTCACGGTCATGGCCTCTGTTTGACTTCTTCCCAGATCACACTGCTCCCTCATCCACGGTTTCTCTTTGCATTTACAATTACCACAGACTTCATGCCTCAGGGACACTGTGGGTCCCCTCAGTATTCTCTCAAATCCTTAAAGTTGATGTGGATTCCCTGGATGTCACCCAGGGCCCCCACCTTGTGTGGTATATTGATGACCTCTTGCTTTGTAACAAACTACACAGGGTGCCCTTAAGCCTCCCTCATTCTCCTGAAGGCATCAACTGAATGAGGTGTAAATCCTCCAGATATAAACGTCAATGCATGCAAATAATGTCACTTACTTAGGACATGAGATATCTCAGGGTGCTCAAATACATAATGATTCACAGACAAAATTAATGCCAGTTAAAATGTAACCTCTATGCAGGGAGACGTATTTTAGCGTTGTGTCTCTAGAACTGTGCTAGGCTGCTAATAGGGACCAGAGATTACTGAAGAAAGTGGAGAAAATCCCTAGAGTTAGGACAAGTATTTGAAAATTCTAGTCAGTTCCCCACCCTAAATTCATGTTGATTGATATTCAAAAGGAATCCTGCAAGTAGCCTTAATAACATTAGTTCCAGGAAATATTAAAGTACAGAAAATAACATAATACTGCCATCCACAATAATAGATACTCGGACAAAAGATTGTGAAAGGCTCCCGTCCTCCATCCAGCCTCAGTTCTCTGCACAGTGTATCATCAGTTGTGTACAGTATAATTTTAGTGCAGTTAGTTTTAACTTTATAGACTAAAAATACTGTTTTAAAAATTAATCTAATAATATGACACAGCAATTTACATAATTGAAATTTTTGTTTAATTTCAATTAATTTTTATGTTTGCTTTTTTAAAATTTTATTTTTTTAAATTTTACTTTAAGAGATGCATTTGCTGAATGTGCAGGTTTGTTACATAGGTATACATGTGCCATGGTGGTTTGCTGCACTTGTCAATGCATCATCTCGGTTTTAAGCCATGCATGCATTAGGTATTTGTCCTAATGCTCTCCCTCCCCTTTCCCCCACCTCCCCGGAGTTGACAGGACCTGGTGTGTGATGTTCCCCTCCCAGTGTCCATGTGTTATTGTTCAATTCCCACTTAAGAGTGAGAACATGCGGTGTTTGGTTTTTTGTTCCCGTGTTAGTTGGTTGAGAATGATGGTTTCCGGCTTCATCCATGGCCCTGCAAAAGATATGAACTCGTTCTTTTTTACGGCTCCCTAGTATTCCATGGTATATATGCGCCACATTTTCTTTATCCAGTCTATCATTCATGGGCATTTGGATTGGTTCCAAGTCTTTGCTATTGTAAATAGTGCTGCAATAAAATATAGGTGTGCATGTATCTTTACAGTAGAATGATTTATCTTTGGGTATATACCCAGTAATGGGATTGCTGGGTCAAATGGTATTTCTGGTTCTAGAACCTTGAGGAATCACTACACTGTCTTCCACAATGGTTGAAATAATTCAGACTCCCACCAGCAGTGTGAAAGTGTTCCTATTTCTCCACATCCTCTCCAGCATCTGTTGTTTCCTGACTTTTTAATGATCGCTATTCTAACTGGTGTGAGATGGTATCTCATTGTGGTTTTGATTAGCATTTCTCTAATGGCCAGGAATGATGAGCTTTTTTTCATATGATTGTTGCCTGAATAAATGTCTTCTTTTGAGAAGTGTCTGTTCATATCCTTTGCCCACTTTTTGATGGGGTTGACTTTTTCTTGTAAATTTATTTAAGTTCTCTGTAGATTCTGTATATTAGATCTTTGTCAGATGGATAGATTGCAAAAATTTTCTCCCATTCTGTAGGTTGACTGTTCACTCTGATGATAGTTTCTTTTGCTGAGCAGAAGCTCTTTAGTTTAATTAGATCCCATTTGTCAATTTTGGCTTTTGTTGCCATTGCTTTTGGTGTTTTAGTCATGAAGTCTTTGACCATGCCTATGTCCTGAATATTATTGCTTAGGTTTCCTTATAGGGTTTTTATGGTTTTAGGCTTTATGTCTAAGTTTTAATCCATCTTGAGTTTATTTTTGTATAAGGGGTAAGGAAGGAGTCTAGTTTCTGTTTTCTGCATAAGGCTAGCCAGTTTTGTCAGCACTATTCATTAAATGGGGAATCCTTCCCCCACTGCTTGTTTTTGTCAGGTTTGTCGAAGATCAGATGGTTATGTGTGCTGTTATTTCTGAGGCCTCTGTTCTGTTCCATTGGTCTATATATCTATTTTGTTACCAGTACCATGCTGTTTTGGTTACTGTAGCCTTATGTTATATTTTGAAATCAGGTATCATGATTCCTCCAGCTATGTTCTTTTTGCTTAGGATTGTCTTGACTATATGGGCTCCTTTTTGGTTCCATATGAAATTTAAAGTAGTTTTTTCTAGTTCTGAGAAAAAAGTCAGTGGTAGCTTGATGGGAATAACATTGAATCTATAAATTACTTTGGGCAGTATGGCCATTTTCACGATACTGATTTTTCCTATCTAGGAGCATGGAATGTTTTTCCATTTGGTTGTGTCCTCCATTTCCTGGAGCAGTGGTTTGTAGTTCACCTTGAAGAGGTCCTTCATGTCCCCTGTAAAAAGTATTCCTAGATATTGTATTTTCTTTGTAGATATTGTAAATGGGAGTTCACTCATGATTTGGCTCTCTGCTTGTCTGTTATTGGTGTATAGTAATGCTTGTGATTTTTGCACATTTATTTTGTATCCTGAGACTTTGCTGAGGTTGCTTATCAGCTTAAGGAGTTTTGGGGCTGAGACAATATGGTTTTCTAAATATACAGTCATGTCATCTGCAAACAGAGACATGTTTGCTTTTTTTTTTTTTTAAGAGACAAGGTCTCATTCTGTCATCCAGCCTGGAGAGCAGTTGTGCAATCAGAGCTCACTGCATCCTTGAACTCCTGGACTCAGGCGATCCTCCTGCCTAAGCCTGTATCGAGGACTACAGGCATATGCCACCATACCTGGGTAATTTTTAAATTTTTTATAGGGATAGGATCTCACTATGTTCCTCAGGTTGGTCTCAAACTTCTGGCCTCTAGTGATTTTCCCACCTTGGCCTCCCAAAGCACTGGCATTACAGGTGTAAGCTACCGTGCCCAGCCATAATTGGCACTTTTGGACCCTAATTGATAAGGTAGAGTTTTACCGTAACTCTTTGAAAATGTTAAAAGTAGTAACTGATTAGAAAAATGTTCTTAGTTACATTTTTAATAAAGAATTTTAATAAAGAATTGTTAATAAATAAAATTAATGAAGACATAACAATATTAATATTAAACCAATTAGAATTTAAGGTGAAAATCGGAAGACAATAATATTTTTCTGTATTTTTATTGATTAAAGAAATAACTGGCCAGGCACGGTGGCTCACACCTGTAATCCCAGTACTTTGGGAGGCCGAGGCAGGCGGATCGTGAAGTTAGGAGATTGAGAACATCCTGGCAAACACAGTGAAACCCCATCTCTACTAATAATATAAAATTACATGGGCGTGGTGGCACACGCCTGTTGTCCCAGGTACTTGGGAGGCTGAGGCAGGAGAATCACTTGAACACAGGAGGCAGAGGTTACAGTGAGCTGAGACTGCACCACTGCACTCCAGCCTGGGCGACAGAGTGAGACTCCACCTTAAAAAAAAAAAGGAAAAAGAAAACCCACATAAATATACAATTATGATGAACCTTGTGCATATCAAATCATACTTTTTAAATATATGAATAAAAATTTAATAGGTTTACGAGTTCTCTAGATTTCTATTTGATCCTTTTGATCTCAGAGACGGTCTTTGTTTTCCTTTCTCTCTGTCTTTTTCTGCTGCTTGTCATAAGGAGAGGAAGTGTCAGGTAGAGAACACAGGCACAGGTCCTTCAAAGACTGCTGTGTCCCCAGCACTTGGGTTTGTGGTGCTTGTCAGATCCATGTCTGCCTAAGCAAACTGTGCTGTGGGTCCCTGAAACAAACAAACAAAAGGGATGGGGCTCCCCTCTTGCCTTGCTTTGTGTCCTGAGAGCTTGACTGTGTGACCAAGGAGGATGCCTCACTGGTCTCTGCCATCTGAAGGGCACAGAGTGTGGCTCTGTGTCAGGCAGCATTCTCACCAGACTGGGGACCCGAGACACACGAGACCCGGGCAGTACTCTCTCTCTGTTCGTGCCAGGCTCCATGGAGTTTTGTTGTAAGATGCCAATTCGTAAGGGCTTTTTCATCTCATCTTTGTTGCCCTGATTAGTGCTGGGAGACGCCCATTCCAGCATCACATGCCCAGTGTCACAGTGAGTGAATCTGAGGCTGAAGGTGTCTCAGCTTCCATGGGAGACTGAAGGCATGGGCTGTACAAGCACTCTTCTTACCTGCACGTGGCAATGTAGGTCTTTGCTTTCCTCATCCATCTCTGAGAGTGAATTTTTTGGATCATGGGCTGCCTCTTCTGCACCCAATGCAGAAGCACCCTTGTGTTCTGGTAACTATAGAAAGCTACCTCCTGGTCTTTCCCTAGAAAGGCAGATTAAGGTGTTACTGGAACATATGCACCAGTGCAGATCCGAATTGGCCATGGCCAGAGATGGATCTGTGTTTAAAACATGTTAGAGAGTGTTCATTCTAAACAATTGGTCTGCCGGCATCTATGGGAAGGTCACACTGACTGAGGAACACAGAATGAACTATGGTTAGTCTTAAAACATCCCTTAACAGAATTAAGGAACCAAAAGCTGACCTAGAGCAGAAGTTGAAAACCACTCCCACCATAATCCTCCTTCTCCACCCACTTATACCCTCAACACCCCCAACTCTCGCCCCGATCCCACCAGAGAATCTAATGGATTTCTAGATCTCCAGTCTGAACCCTCCTCCCCATCACCCAGCCCCATCTCCTCAGCCTCTCCCTCCTCAACAAAATCCTGTGACTCCCCTAACCTTCCCCCAAACCCCTTAGACAGCTGCCTGCTTAACCTCCCTTTCCCGGCGTGACCTACCAAAAGCTTTCAGCCTGATCTGAAAGTGCGAGGCACATAGGGCATTTGTGGAAAAGCTGGCAGCCAGGAAGTAGACCTGGCACGGGCTCCAGGGACACGCAGCGAGGCTGGCTTTGTACCTTGTGCCCCCTCCTACACCCCAGGGTCTTGTCATCAGACCTCCTCAGCTCCAGACCTCTCTGTGCAGTAACAAAGAATTCACATCCCTGGACAGCAGTGGGCCTTTTAGACCATACAACCCATTCTGCTCCTACTTTCAGAAGATCCTACCAACTTTAGAGAAGATTTGGAGAGATGAGCGGCCATCTATCACCCCACTTATGGGGACCTTGACTGGCTATTTGGGGGTATGCTTGCCTCCCATGATCGTATTGCAGTTACAAGACAGGCCACATGACTTGGGGACCCCCTGCCACAGAGGAAAACAGGTGGCCAGATCCCCTCCCTCATCCTCCTGCTAATGACAAGGAGCTAGCTCAGCTAGATGCTGATATTCAGGGCCTGAAAGGTGTGGTATCAGAGGCTTTCCTCCTAAGGTGGGTTGGTCTAAGGTTGAATCGCATATCCAAAGGGAGGAAGAGCACCTCAAGGCTTTTGTTGAGAGACTGATGCAAGTTTCCAAAGGCCTACTGCATTACAGCTTGAAGCTCCAGAGCATAGAAATCTTCTAATTTCTGCTCTGGTTAGAAATCTTCTTCCTGATTTAAAGAGCAAATGTTGGTTGGGCTGGTCAGTCTCTAAGTGATACAATAGAAGCAGCTACACAATTCTTTGAAAATAGCTTGCAGGAAAAGAGAAAAAAGGAAATGAAATCAACAGCCCTGGCCTTACAGCTTGAATCATTGCAGACACAATGACAGGCCTCTAAGAGAGATTCAAAGTCCTCTTATACTTTTGGCCAGCCACGGGGCTTTTCTAGTTTGCCTTTGGAAGTTTGCAGATATTGCAACAAGCTGGGGCATTGAAAAACTGCTGTCCCATACTTGAAAAAAAAGAAAGGAAAAAAGAAAACCCACATAAATATACAATTATGATGAACCTTGTGCATATCAAATCATACTTTTTAAATATATGAATAAAAATTTAATAGGTTTACAAAGGAAATATATTTACATTTATTTTGAGAAACTTTAAACCATACTTCTCCAGAAGCAGCAGGTAAGGTATAAGCAAAATAAGTTAGAATATAAAAATTTGAACAACGTAGTTTTTAAGTCTGTTTAGTACTCTGTAACAGAACACCTGAGACTGGGTAATGTACAAGAGCAGAAATGTGTTCTCACAGTTCTAGAGCCTGGGAAGTCAAGGTTAAGGCACTTGCATCTGATGTGGGTCTTCTTACTGCTTTCTCATATGTCAGAAGAGAGAGAACCCACTCCTCAAGTGCTTTATAATGTCATTAATCCATCCATTAATTTTGGAGGTGTTAGGTGACCCACCACACACTTCCCAAAAGGCTTCATTCACCTCCTATTACTGTTGCATTGAGAGTTAAGTTTCCAACACATGAATTTTGGGGACACATTCAGATTACAGCAATAGTTTACAAAATTAATTTTAATATACATAAATAAATTTTACTAGAATAAAAAGAATATATTACTTTCATATAAGGTAAAACTGCCAGGAAAACAAATTGTTATTATAACCATAGAAAAATATCGAATAATTTTCCAAATTGTCATACTATGTTAGATAATAATAAGAAGAAAGGCAAGATTATTTTACACCTGGAAATGGTGTGCTTCTGATTAATGAAGACATTCCCACATAAATGGGAAGGTATCTAGGATTGAAAGTACAACATAAGAAGATATTCAGAATACAACAGAAGCTGTTCTAAGAGAAAAAATGTGTAGCTGTATAGTTTTAGGTGTGTTTGTGAGAATAATAAGAAATTTTAATTTTTTTAACCTCCAAAGATTTCCATCTCCTAAGAAGTCTAACATTTTAATAAATTAACTTTAACTGAAGAAGCTAAGTAAACAAAAAGTGGAACAAGACTAACATCTGTAAAAAAAAAAAAAAAAAAGAACAAAAATTCATAATGATAAAGTGGCCAGGTGTGGTGGCTCATGCCTGTAATCCTAGCAGTCTGGGAGGCCAAGGTGGGCAGATCATGTGAGGCCAGGAGTCAAGACCAAGACCAGCCTGGCCAACATGATGAAACCCTGTCTCTATGAAAAATACAAAAATTATCTGGTTGTGGTGGTGTACACCTAGAATCCAAGCTACTCAGGAGGCCGAGGAGGAGAATCACTTGAACACAGGAGGCAGAGGTTACAGTGAGCTGAGACTGCACCACTGCACTCCAGCCTGGGCGACAGAGTGAGACTCCACCTTAAAAAAAAAAAAAGTAAGAAAAAAAAAGTTCATAATGATAAAAGATACATTGATTAAAATATAAAACAACTTAGATTGATGAGAAATAAATCTGGTTAACTATAAGGAAATAAGTAATGGACAATGTTGGGAAAATATGAACAAGAAAAAAGAGAAAATAACAAAAAAAATTATGGATTGTTGAAAAGAAAGCTCACTTCCAGATTTAAAGTAAATTAAGAGTAATTAAAATGAGATACTTTTGTGCAAAAATGTAGAAAAAGTATTAGGAAACAAAAGACATTTTAAGAAAAGTGTTAACGAGTATCATGGAGATGTTAATTTGATCAGTAATTACAGAAGATTTTATACTTGAAATCAAACTTCTGCTTCTAAAAGGCAGGTGATCCTTCTGCTAATCAACCAAGTATGACCAGGCCTCCACAAAGAAACAATCCTCATGGCATGCAGTACGTTCCAGTGAAAACAGGAACAAGGCATGCCACGGAACTCATTTGAGTAGTGCACTACAGAAAAAATGTCAAAGCTGGAAAAGGAGGGTATAGCAGACCACAGTACAGTGTCACTTGTACACTGTTGGTGGGAATGTAGTTATGTGTGCTGTTATTTCTGAGGCCTCTGTTCTGTTCCATTGGTCTATATATCTGTTTTGGTACCAGTACCATGCTGTTTTGGTTACTGTAGCCTTGTATAGTTTGAAGTCAGGTAGCATGATGCCTCCAGCTTTGTTCTTTTGCTTAGGATTGTCTTGACTATATGGGCTCTTTTTGGTTCCATATGAAATTTAAAGTAGTTTTTTCTAATTCTGTGAAGAAAGTCAGTGGTAGCTTGATGGGAATAACATTGAATCTATAAATTACTTTGGGCAGTATGGCCATTTTCACGATATTGATTCTTCCTATCCATGAGCATGGAATGTTTTTCCATTTGTTTGTGTCCTCTTATTTCCTTGAGCAGTGGTTTGTAGTTCTCCTTGAAGAGGTCCTTCATGTCCTGTAAGTTAGTATTCCTAGGTATTTTATTCTTTTGTAGCTTAGAATGGGAGTTCACTCATGATTTGGCTCTCTGTTTGTCTGTTATTGGTGTATAGGAATGCTTGTGATTTTTGCACATTTATTTTGTATCCTGAGACTTTGCTGAAGTTGCTTATCAGCTTAAGGAGTTTTGGGGCTGAGACAATATGGTTTTCTAAATATACAATCATGTCATCTGCAAACAGAGACATGTTTGCTTTTTTTTTTAAGACACAAGATCTCATTCTGTCATCCAGCCTGGAGAGCAGTTGTGCAATCAGAGCTCACTGCATCCTTGAACTCCTGGACTCAGGCGACCCTCCTGTCTAAGCCTGCCGAGTAGCTAAGGCTACAAGCATGTGCCACCATACCTGGGTAATTTTTACATTTTTTGTAGAGATAGGATTTCAGTATGTTCCCCAAGCTGGTCTCAAACTTCTGGCCTCTAGTGATTTTCCCACCTTGGCCTCCCAAAGCACTGGCATTACAGGTGTAAGCTACCGTGCCCAGCCATAATTGGCACTTTTGGACCCTAATTGATAAGGTAGAGTTTTACCGTAACTCTTTGAAAATGTTAAAAGTAGTAATTGATTAGAAAAATGTTCTTAGTTAAATTTGTTAATAAAGAATTTTTAATAAAGAAATAAAATTAATGAAGACATAACAATATTAATATTAAACAAATTAGAATTTAAGGTGAAAATCAGAAGACAATAACATTTTTCTGTATTTTTATTGATTAAAGAAATAACCGGCCAGGAAAGGTGGCTCATGCCTGTAATCCCAGTACTTTGGGAGGCCGAGGCAGGCGGATCATGAAGTCAGGAGATTGAGACCATCCTGGCCAACAAGGTGAAACCCCATCTCTACTAATAATATAAAAATTACATGGGCGTGGTGGCACACGCCTGTTGTCCCAGGTCCTCGGGAGGCTGAGGCAGGAGAATCACTTGAACACAGGAGGCAGAGGTTACAGTGAGCTGAGACTGCACCACTGCACTCCAGCCTGGGCGACAGAGTGAGACTCCACCTTAAAAAAAAAAAAAGGAAAAAAGAAAACCCACATAAATATACAATTATGATGAACCTTGTGCATATCAAATCATACTTTTTTAAATATATGAATAAAAATTTAATAGGTTTACAAAGGAAAATACATTTACATTTATTTTAAGAAACTTTAAACCATACTTCTCCCAGAAGCAGCAGGTGAGGTATAAGCAGAATAAGTTAGAATATAAAAAATGTGAATAATGTAATTTTTTAAAGTCTGTTTAGTGCTGCTGTAACAGAATACCTGAGACTGGGTAATGTACGAAGAACAGAAATGTATTTTCTCACAGTTCTAGAGCCTGAGAAGTCCAAGATTAAGGCACTTGCTTCTGATGTGGGTCTTCTTACTGCTTTCTCATATGTCAGAAGAGAGAGAACCCACTCCCTCAAGCCCTTTAATGTCATTAATCCATCCATTAATTTTGGAGGTGTTAGGTGACCTACCTAAACACTTCCCAAAAGGCTTCGTTCACGCCCTATTACTGTTGCATTGAGAGTTAAGTTTCCAACACATGAATTTTGGGAGACGCATTCAGATTACAGCAATAGTTTACAAAATTAATTTTAATATACATAAATAAATTTTACTAGAATAAAAAGAATATATTACTTTCATATAAGGTAAAACTGCCAGGAAAACAAATTGTTATTATAACCATAGAAAAATATCGAATAATTTTCCAAATTGTCATACTATGTTAGATAATAATAAGAAGAAAGGCAAGATTATTTTACACCTGGAAATGGTGTGCTTCTGATTAATGAAGACATTCCTACATAAATGGGAAGGTATTTAGGATTGAAAGTACAACATAAGAATATATTCAGAATAGAACAGAAGCTGTTCTAAGAGAAAAAATGTGTAGCTGTATAGTTTTAGGTGTGTTTGTGAGAATAATAAGAAATTTTAATTTTTTTAACCTCCAAAGATTTCCATCTCCTAAGAAGTCTAACATTTTAATAAATTAACTTTAACTGAAGAAGCTAGGTAAACAAAAAGTGGAACAAGATTAAAATTGTAAAAAAAAAAAAAGTAGAACAAAAATTCATAATGATAAAATGGCCAGGTGTGGAGGCTCATGCCCGTAATCCTAGCAGTTTGGGAGGCCAAGGTGGGCAGATCACATGAGGCCAGGAGTCAAGACCAGCCTGGCCAACATGATGAAACCCTGTCTCTACGAAAAATACAAAAATTATCTGGTTGTGGTGGTGCACACCTATAATCCCAGCTACTCAGGAGGCTGAGGGAGGTGATTCACTTGAACCTGGGAAGCAGAGGTTGCAGTGAGCTGAGACAGCGCCAATGTACTCCAGCCTGAGTGACAGAATAACACTGTCTCAAAAAAAAAAAAAAAAAAAAAAAAAAAAAAAAAAAAAAAAAAAAAAAAAAAAAAAAAAAAAAAAAAAAAAAAAAAAAAAAAAAAAAAAAAAAAAAAAAAAAAAAAAAAAAAAAAAAAAAAAAAAAAAAAAAAAAAAAAAAAAAAAAAAAAAAAAAAAAAAAAAAAAAAAAAAAAAAAAAAAAAAAAAAAAAAAAAAAAAAAAAAAAAAAAAAAAAAAAAAAAAAAAAAAAAAAAAAAAAAAAAAAAAAAAAAAAAAAAAAAAAAAAAAAAAAAAAAAAAAAAAAAAAAAAAAAAAAAAAAAAAAAAAAAAAAAAAAAAAAAAAAAAAAAAAAAAAAAAAAAAAAAAAAAAAAAAAAAAAAAAAAAAAAAAAAAAAAAAAAAAAAAAAAAAAAAAAAAAAAAAAAAAAAAAAAAAAAAAAAAAAAAAAAAAAAAAAAAAAAAAAAAAAAAAAAAAAAAAAAAAAAAAAAAAAAAAAAAAAAAAAAAAAAAAAAAAAAAAAAAAAAAAAAAAAAAAAAAAAAAAAAAAAAAAAAAAAAAAAAAAAAAAAAAAAAAAAAAAAAAAAAAAAAAAAAAAAAAAAAAAAAAAAAAAAAAAAAAAAAAAAAAAAAAAAAAAAAAAAAAAAAAAAAAAAAAAAAAAAAAAAAAAAAAAAAAAAAAAAAAAAAAAAAAAAAAAAAAAAAAAAAAAAAAAAAAAAAAAAAAAAAAAAAAAAAAAAAAAAAAAAAAAAAAAAAAAAAAAAAAAAAAAAAAAAAAAAAAAAAAAAAAAAAAAAAAAAAAAAAAAAAAAAAAAAAAAAAAAAAAAAAAAAAAAAAAAAAAAAAAAAAAAAAAAAAAAAAAAAAAAAAAAAAAAAAAAAAAAAAAAAAAAAAAAAAAAAAAAAAAAAAAAAAAAAAAAAAAAAAAAAAAAAAAAAAAAAAAAAAAAAAAAAAAAAAAAAAAAAAAAAAAAAAAAAAAAAAAAAAAAAAAAAAAAAAAAAAAAAAAAAAAAAAAAAAAAAAAAAAAAAAAAAAAAAAAAAAAAAAAAAAAAAAAAAAAAAAAAAAAAAAAAAAAAAAAAAAAAAAAAAAAAAAAAAAAAAAAAAAAAAAAAAAAAAAAAAAAAAAAAAAAAAAAAAAAAAAAAAAAAAAAAAAAAAAAAAAAAAAAAAAAAAAAAAAAAAAAAAAAAAAAAAAAAAAAAAAAAAAAAAAAAAAAAAAAAAAAAAAAAAAAAAAAAAAAAAAAAAAAAAAAAAAAAAAAAAAAAAAAAAAAAAAAAAAAAAAAAAAAAAAAAAAAAAAAAAAAAAAAAAAAAAAAAAAAAAAAAAAAAAAAAAAAAAAAAAAAAAAAAAAAAAAAAAAAAAAAAAAAAAAAAAAAAAAAAAAAAAAAAAAAAAAAAAAAAAAAAAAAAAAAAAAAAAAAAAAAAAAAAAAAAAAAAAAAAAAAAAAAAAAAAAAAAAAAAAAAAAAAAAAAAAAAAAAAAAAAAAAAAAAAAAAAAAAAAAAAAAAAAAAAAAAAAAAAAAAAAAAAAAAAAAAAAAAAAAAAAAAAAAAAAAAAAAAAAAAAAAAAAAAAAAAAAAAAAAAAAAAAAAAAAAAAAAAAAAAAAAAAAAAAAAAAAAAAAAAAAAAAAAAAAAAAAAAAAAAAAAAAAAAAAAAAAAAAAAAAAAAAAAAAAAAAAAAAAAAAAAAAAAAAAAAAAAAAAAAAAAAAAAAAAAAAAAAAGTGTTGAAGAGTTGTCTGCATCCCTGTGCTCATTGCAGCATATTCACAATAGCTGAAATACTGAATCAACCCAGGTGTTGTGGGGAGGAAAAGCTTTCCCTCTACCTTCAGAGGGTTCAGTAATTGAATCTGTGAAATAAATGGACAGCAAGCAGATTAACAGGAGAGTACGGCTTACAAATTTCCCTGTGGGCACAGGAGGCATCACATGAAAGAAAAGTGAAACAAACACCCAGTGAGGCTGGAAGCTTATGTACTTTTCTGCAAAGGGGAGAAAGAGAGGGGACAAAGAGAACCGAAGGCAGAGTAAATGATTTTGGGGAAAGATAAATGGGCCCCCGGAAGAATGAAGAATGAAAAAGGGACAGCCGTGACGAGGTCTGTCTGGGCTGGTGTGACATGAGCCAATCTTCCCTGGTTGATGAGATTCCCAGGGAGGGGATTCATGCCAGCTGAACTCCCTTTGGAGGATCTGTCTTTCGACAGGTAAGGGAGGTCTAGAGAAAACCTTCCCTGCATTTGCTTCTCCACCACTGCCCTCAGTTTGAAGCAATCAACACATCTGAAAATAGAGACATGTTTGCTTTTTTTTTTTTTAAGACACAAGATCTCATTCTGTCATCTAGCCTGGAGAGCAGTGGTGCAATCAGAGCTCACTGCACCCTTGAACTCCTATACTCAGGCAATCCTCCTGCCTAAGCCTGTATCGAGGACTACAGGCATATGCCACCATACCTGGGTAATTTTTAAATTTTTTATAGGGATAGGATCTCACTATGTTCCTCAGGTTGGTCTCAAACTTCTGGCCTCTAGTGATTTTCCCACCTTGGCCTCCCAAAGCGCTGGCATTACGGGTGTAAGCTACCATGCCCAGCCATAATTGGCACTTTTGAACCCTAATTGATAAGGTAGAGTTTTACTGAACCCTTTGAAAATGTTAAAAGTAGTAACTGATTAGAAAAATGTTCTTAGTTACATTTTTTAATAAAGAATTGTTAATAAATAAAATTAATGAAGACATAATATTAAACCAATTAGAATTTAAGGTGAAAATCGGAAGACAATAATATTTTTTCTGTATTTTTATTGATTAAAGAAATAACTGGCCAGGCACGGTGGCTCACACCTGTAATCCCAGTACTTTGGGAGGCCGAGGCAGGCGGATCGTGAAGTTAGGAGATTGAGAACATCCTGGCAAACACAGTGAAACCCCGTCTCTACTAATAATATAAAAAATTACATGGGCGTGGTGGCACACGCCTGTTGTCCCAGGTCCTCGGGAGGCTGAGGCAGGAGAATCACTTGAACACAGGAGGCAGAGGTTACAGTGAGCTGAGACTGCACCACTGCACTCCAGCCTGGGCGACAGAGTGAGACTCCACCTTAAAAAAAAAAAAAGGAAAAAAGAAAACCCACATAAATATACAATTATGATGAACCTTGTGCATATCAAATCATACTTTTTTAAATATATGAATAAAAATTTAATAGGTTTACAAAGGGAAATATATTTACATTTATTTTGAGAAACTTTAAACCATACTTCTCCCAGAAGCAGCAGGTAAGGTATAAGCAAAATAAGTTAGAATATAAAAAATTTGAACAACGTAGTTTTTTAAGTCTGTTTAGTACTCCTGTAACAGAACACCTGAGACTGGGTAATGTACAAAGAGCAGAAATGTGTTCTCTCACAGTTCTAGAGCCTGGGAAGTCCAAGGTTAAGGCACTTGCATCTGATGTGGGTCTTCTTACTGCTTTCTCATATGGCATAAGAGAGAGAACCCACTCCCTCAAGTGCTTTATAATGTCATTAATCCATCCATTAATTTTGGAGGTGTTAGGTGACCCACCTACACACTTCCCAAAAGGCTTCATTCACCTCCTATTACTGTTGCATTGAGAGTTAAGTTTCCAACACATGAATTTTGGGGGACACATTCAGATTACAGCAATAGTTTGCAAAATTAATTTTAATATACATAAATAAATTTGACTAGAACAAAAAGAATATATTATTTTCATATAAGGTAAAACTGCCAGGAAAACAAATTGTTATTAAAACCATAGAAAAATATCAAATAATTTTCCAAATTGACATCCTATGTTAGATAGTAATAAGAAGAATAGCAAAATTATTTTACACCTGGAAATGATGTGCTTCTGATTAATGAAGACATTCCTACATAAATGGGAAGGTATTTAGGATTGAAAGTACAACATAAGAATATATTCAGAATAGAACAGAAGCTGTTCTAAGAGAAAAAATGTGTAGCTGTATAGTTTTAGGTGCATTTGTGAGAATAATAAGAAATTTAAATTTTTTTAACCGCCAAAGATTTCCATTTCCTAAAAAATTTAACATTTTAATAAACTAATTTTAACTGAAGAAGCTAGGTAAACAAAAAGTGGAACAAGATTAAAATTGTAAAAAAAAAAAAAGTAGAACAAAAATTCATAATGATAAAGTGGCCAGGTGTGGTGGCCCATGCCTGTAATCCTAGCAGTCTGGGAGGCCAAGGTGGGCAGATCATGTGAGGCCAGGAGTCAAGACCAAGACCAGCCTGGCCAACATGATGAAACCCTGTCTCTATGAAAAATACAAAAATTATCTGGTTGTGGTGGTGTACACCTAGAATCCAAGCTACTCAGGAGGCCGAGGGAGGAGAATCACTTGAACCTGGGAAGCAGAGGTTGCTGTGAGCTAAGATAGTGCCAGTTTACTCCAGCCTGGGTGACAGAACAAGACTCTGTCTCAAAAAAAAAAAAAAAAAAAAAAGTAAGAAAATAAAGAAATTCATAATAGTAAAAGGTAAATTGATTAAAATATAAAATCAGATTGTTGAGAAATAAATCTGGTTAACTATAAAGAAATATATAATGGACAATTTTGAGAAAACATGAACAAGAAAAAGAGAAAATAACAAAAAACCATTTATGGATTGTTGAAAAGAAAGCTCACTTCCAGATTTAAAGTGAATTAAGAGTAATTAAAATGAGATAATTTTGTGCAAAAATGTAGAAAAAGTATTAGGAAACAAAAGACATTTTAAGAAAAGCATTAACAAGTATTGTGGAGATGTTAATTTGATCAGTAATTACAGAAGATTTTAAACTTGAAGTCAAACATCTGCTTCTAAGAGGCAGATGATCCTTCTGCTGCTCAACCAAGTATGAAGAGGCCTCCACAAGGAAATAATCCTCATGGTATGTAGTATGTTCCAGTGAAAACAGGAACAAGGCATGCCATGGAACTCATTTGAGGAGTGCACCACAGACAAAATGTCAAAGCCAGAAAAGGAGGGTATAGCAGACCATGGTACAGTGTCACTTGTACACTGTTGGTGGGAATGTAAGTTAGTATAGTCACTGTGGAAAACAGCATGGACGTTCCTCAAGAAACTAAAAATAGAGCCACCATGTGATCCAGCAACTCCATTGGGTATATTTCCATTGGGTATATATCCAAAGGAAATGCAATCAGGGTGTTGAAGAGTTGTCTGCATCCCTGTGCTCATTGCAGCATATTCACAATAGCTGAAATACTGCATCAACCCAGGTGTTGTGGGGAGGAAAAGCTTTCCCTCTACCCTCAGAGGGTTCAATAATTGAGTCTAAGAAATAAATGGACAGCAGGCAGATTAACAGAAGAATAAG
The DNA here is from genome assembly GCA_023783455.1 of Erythrocebus patas. NCBI lineage: Eukaryota > Metazoa > Chordata > Mammalia > Primates > Cercopithecidae > Erythrocebus > Erythrocebus patas. The sequence continues at coordinate 25,825 of JAKFHT010000420.1, forward strand.
GCTTACAAATTTCCCTGTGGGCACGGGAGGCATCACATGAAAGAAAAGTGAAACAAACACCCAGTGAGGCTGGAAGCTTATGTACTTTTCTGCAAAGGGGAGAAAGAAAGGGGACAAAGGGGACCAAAGGCAGAGTAAATGATTTTGAGGAAAGATAAACGGATCCCCAGAAGAATGAAGAATGAAAAAGGGACAGCCGTGACGAGGTCTGTCTGGGCCGGTGTGACATGAACCAATCTTCCCTGGTTGATGAGATTCCCAGGGAGGGGATTCATGCCAGCTGAGCTCCCTTTGGAGGATCTGTCTTTCGACAGACAAGGGAGGTCTAGAGAAAGGTCTCCTTGCATTTGCTTCTCCACCACTGCCCTCAGTTTGAAGCAATCAACACATCAAATTGGCATATTCTGGATGGGGGGAAGAAATTTCCTGAACTACTTCAGTGTACATACACGGATCAGTGGATAAAGAAAATGTGATGTACATATAATGAGATAATAGAATATCATTCACCCTAAAAAAGAAGGAAATCCTGCCTTTTGTGACACTGTGGATGAACCCAGAGGATGTTATGTTGAGTGAAATAAGCCAGACACAGAAAGGCAGATATAGTTGACCTTTGAACAACACAGTTTTAAACTGTGTGGATCCACTGTACATGAATTTTTCTCAAAAAGTTACAGCAAGGGGCCTGCTTCTCCTGCCTCTTCCCTGGTTGATGAGATTCCCAGGAGGGATTCATGCCAGCTGAACTCCCTTTGGAGGATCTGTCTTTCGACAGGTAAGGGAGGTCTAGAGAAAACCTTCCTTGCATTTGCTTCTCCACCACTGCCCTCAGTTTGAAGCAATCAACACATCAAATTGGCATATTCTGGATGGGGGGAAGAAATTTCCTGAACTACTTCAGTGTACATACACGGATCAGTGGATAAAGAAAATGTGATGTACATATAATGAGATAATAGAATATCATTCACCCTAAAAAAGAAGGAAATCCTGCCTTTTGTGACACTGTGGATGAACCCAGAGGATGTTATGTTGAGTGAAATAAGCCAGACACAGAAAGGCAGATATAGTTGACCTTTGAACAACACAGTTTTAAACTGTGTGGATCCACTTGTACATGAATTTTTCTCAAAAAAAGTTACAGCAAGGGGGCCTGCTTCTCCTGCCTCTTCCCTTCCACCTCCTCCACCTCTTCCACCTCTGCCACCCCTGACACAGCAACACCAACCCCTCGTCTCCCTCCTCCCCAACCGCCTCAACCTGAAGATGATGAGGATGAAGACCTTTATGATGATCCACTTAATATAAACAGATGTTCTCTTCCTTATGATTTTCTTAATAACATTTTCTTCCCTCTAGCTTACTTTGTCATGAGAACACAGTGTATAATATGTGTAACACAAAATGTGTTAATCAATGGTTTACATTAACACATAAGACTTCCAGGCAACAGTAAGCTACTAATAGTTAAGTTTTTGGGGAGTCAAGAGTTATACACAGGTTTCCAACTGTGTGGAGGTGTCAGCACCCCCAACCCCCACATTGTTCAAGGATTGACCGTATTACACAATCTACCTTACCTCCTGTTTTTAGATGTGAAATCTAAAAAAATTGAACTCACAGAAGCAGAGAGGGGAATGCTGGTTGCCAGGGGCTGGGAGTGGAGGAGATGGGGAGATGTTGTTCAAAAAATACAAACTTCTGGGTGCGGTGGCTCACACGTGTAATCCCAGCACTTTGGGAGGCCCAGGCGGGCAGATCATCTAAGGTCAGGAGTTCAAGACCATCCTGGCCAACAAGGTGAAACCCTGTCTCTACTAAAAATACAAAAATTAGCCGGGTATGGTGGTACACACCTGTAATCTCAGCTGCTCAGGAGCCTGAGGCAGAAGAATCGTTTGAACCCGAGAGGCGGAGGTTGCGGTGAGCAGAGATTGCGCCACTGCACTCCAGCCTGGTGACAGAGCCAGACTCCATCTCAAAAATAAATAAATAAATAAGCACAAACTTCCAGTTACAAGATGAATAAGTTCTGGAATCTAATATACAGCATGGGGACTATAGTTAATAGTACTTGACATTTGCTAAGAGCATATCTTAAGGTTCTCATCACATACACACAAGGTTACGATGTGAGGTGACAGATGTGTTAATTAGCTTGGTTGTGGTAATGAGTTCACAATATATACATATATCAAAACATCACACTGTGACCATCACATCACCTTAAATGTATACAATCTTTGACAACTATACTTCAATAAAGCAATCACACCTCACTTTGTCAATTATACCTCAAAAAACCCTAGCAATGTGAAGCTGATAACATTCACAGGAAACATGGAAGAAGACAATCTTTTAACTAGGTTTAAAAGGATTAAAGGTATGTAAGGATGACTGAAGTCACGAGAAAATACCACATTGCCATCACAGAAGACAGGCTTGCTTGAAAAAACACCAAGGAGAAACTTCTGGAAGTGAATAGTGAAATCAGTGAAGTTAAAAATTAAAACACAACAGATTAGCCTCAGATGCTGACAGAAATTATAAGAATATCCATATGTGGAATTGTCAGAAAATATAGCAATAAAGATTTGCAAACTGAGAAAGATCATCAGGAGACTGGAGAATTGAAATGAGAATATGCAAAACATGCTTGACAATAATTACAAAAGGAGAGAATGCAGATAATGAGAGAACGGTCCTATTCAAAGAGATACTGGCTAAGGAATTTCTGGAATTGATGAAAACTATTGATCTCTAGATTCCAGAACCACAATGTGTGCCAAGAATAAATGAAAGTAGATAATATGCAAAAGTGTTGTTGTGACACTGAAGTAAATCAACCAAACTAATGTTTAAGGATCCAGAATCTCAAAAATCCACCCACAAGATAGTTTGTACTCACAAATGGAAACAGGAGAAGGTTACGGTGGAGAAAGAATAATTTTATAAAACACACTTACCCAAGCAGTTGCAATTCAGGGAGAAAGCCCACCTGACCCTCACAGCAAGGGAGAAACTGGCTTCATGTTTCTTGTTAGTGGTGGCACTGAAAAAGCCTGGCATCACTTCTGTAGTGTTCCTGCTGAAAGTGCAAAACCTGATTCTCAATGTGAGGATGTATCAGGCACCCAAATGGAGGGATGTTCTATTACATGACTAGCCTGTATCTTGAAATATGTCAATATCAAGAAATCAAAGAGGCTGCAGACAGTTCCAGTTGAGATAACTGAATGAAGGCATGGTTCAAGATCTTCTTTCCCTATAAAAACAATATTGGAACAGTTGGCAAAATCTGAAGAAGATCTGAAGGTGTGAGAATTGTATTGTGTCAATGAAGATTTCCTGTTTTTGATCACTGTACTGTGATAATGTAAGAGTCGCCCTTGGTTTCAGAAACATGCCTCAATACTTGTAGGTAAAGGAGCATCAGGTCTGCAAGTGACTCACAGGGTCTAGGAAAATATCTATATGTTCTACATCTGCACCAAGAGAAGAGCATTTAGCAAATGTAGTCGAATGTTAATACGAGAGGAATCTGAAGGAAACATAAATGGAATTTTTTTGCACTACTATTGCAACTTTTTTTTTTTTGAGGTGGAGTCTTGCTCTGTCACCCAGGCTGGAATGCAGTGGTGCAATCTCATCTCACTGCAACCTCTGTCTTCTGAGTTCAAGCAATTCTACCTCAGCCTCCTGAGTAGCTGGGATTACAGGCGCCCGCCACCATGCTCAGTTAATTTTTGCATTTTAGTAGAGACGGGGTTTCACCACATTGGCCAGGCTGGTCTCAAACTACTGACCTCAGGCAATCCACCTGCCTCATCCTCCCAAAGTTCTGGGATTACAGGCATGAACCACCATGCCAGGCCACAATTTTAAAATGTCTGAAATTACATCAAATAAAGATAGGAAAAATTAGAGAAATAAATGTAGGTAAGGCAGATATCTCAACAACCACACAACCATGGAAAGATGTACTTATTTATTTATTTATTTTGAGGCAGAGTTTCACTCTGTCGCCCAGGCTGGAGTGCAATGGCATGATCTCAGCTTACTGCAATTTCTATCTCCTAAGTTCAAGGGATCCTCCCATCTCAGCCTCCTGAGTAGCTGGGACTACAGGCATGCATCACCACACCCCGCTAATTTTTGTAATTTTTGGAGAGACAGGGCTTTGCCATGTTGCCCAGGCTGGTCTCAAACTCCTGAGCTCAAACGATCCATCCACCTTGGCCTCCCAAAGTGCTGGGATTTCAGGCCTGAGTCACTGCACAGAGTCAGGTTTCTTTAATATACTAAGGACATATAACTGTCAACCAAGATTTCTCTCCTGACATGGCGATCACTCAAGATTATGAATTGAATCAAAACCTTTTCAGGCAAAAAAAAGACTTGGAGAGTTCATGGCTAAGAGAAATTGCATTGAACTAAGTAGTAAGGATGTAGTTGAAGGAAACCAAAATATTTCACCCCACAATATACTTGGACATATTTTGAGATGGCTGTTTAGAGGGGCCTGCAAACAGATGCAGCCTGGCAAAGCTGTCTTTTGAGGGGAAGGTTTGCATCTGTAGAGAATCTGCACTGGCACAGGCAAGTTTCCTCTGAAGCCTTCCCTTGTCTGGATCTAGGAAGGAGTTGCTCAGAGTCTGACATGTTTAACCATCAGAAAGAAATATTTGCCGTCTATTCTCGCTGAGGACTGCTGTTTGTACGGTTCTATCTGCGTATCTGCATTCTGTGACCACTTTGCTAGCCAGGCCTCCTCTTCCCTCTCCCCTAACCTGTCCTGCCATGATCCCAGCCCCTGTTCCTTTTGTAACCTCAAGGCGGTAAATAAGCTTCTGCACACCATTGTGGGGTTGGGGTCATCGCTCTGGTTCTTCTCCATGTGCACATTAATAAATGTGCATGCCATTTCTCTAATTAATCTGCCTTTTGTGAGTTATTTTTCAGTCAACTTTTCAAGGGCAAAGGGGAGGTTTTCCCTGGACTCCTACAGTTTTGGTGCCCTGAACAGAGTACCAAAGCTGCTTTGCTCTTCTGGAAGCTTCAGTCGGGACCAGGACCTGACGAGCTGGCAGAATGGTAAGACATTCTTACCAGCCAGGCTCCTGGCCGGTCTCTCTGTGGAGTCCGGGTGAGCAGATGGTAAGAATCAGTTTTGTTTTTCCTCTGCAAGATGTTGATTAGTGGGAGAAAGGATCTGTGTGAACAATGTTGGCCGCAGCGACTCTGGTGTACTTTTGGTGTGAATATTCACATTGTTTAATGCCCTTCCTTCCAGGAAGATTCTTCTCCTCTGTCTTGGTCTTCTTGTGTTGTTCTGTCCTGAAGAGGGGCTCTGTAGGGTAGAATGGGGGCTGAAGATCCTGCCAGCTCATTGTTCAGGCTGGCCCTGAAGAGCAGCCAGTCTGCGGTTGTGATCAGATGGGCATTTGAACTTTGCTGTGGGTCCTCAAAATAGAAGCCAAGCCAGGTGCGGTGGCTCCCAGTACTTTGGGAGGCTGAGGTGGGCAGATCACTTGAAGTCAGGAGTTCAAGACCAGCCTGGCTGACATGACGAAACCCCATCTCTACTAAAAATACAAAATTTAACCAGGCATCGTGGCAGGCACCTGTAATCCCTGCTAGTCAGGAGGCTGTGGCAGGAGAACCACCTGAACCCAGGAGGCAAATGTTGCAGTTAGCCAAGATCACACCACTGCACTCCAGCCTGGGTGACACAATGAGAGACTGCATCTCAAAACAACAACAAAAAAACAAAATAGAAGCCAGATGAGGACCCCTCTCATCTTGTTTTCTGCCCTGGAGAGTTTGACTTGTGACAAGCGGGAGCACTGTCTCTTGTTTCTGCCATCTGGGGTGTGATTTTTGGGTCACATCAGGTGTTCAGTCTGAAGATGCCTGGGAACCTGAGACACAAGGTTTTAGGCAGCACACTTTTTCTGAATGTGTGCAGCTGTTGGGGAAGTTTGTTTTAATAAGAAGTCCCATCCATAAGGGATTTTTGTGGTCTGACCCTTGTTGCTTGGTTAGTCCTGGGAAATTCCCATCTTAGGAGAGCTGCCCAGTGTCATGGATTAAGGGGTCTGTGATGAGTGTCCCTCACAAACGTGTGAGTCACCAGAGGCACTGTGCACACAAACATCCTAATCATGTGTGGCAACAAGAGTGTCTTGCTTTGCAGGGACATGGATGGAGCTGGAAGCCATTATCCTCAGCAAACTAACACAGGAACAGAAAACCAAATACCACATGTTCTCATTTATAAGTGAGAGCTGAACAATGATGGCACATGGACACAGGGAGGGAACAACACGCACTGGGCCCTGTCGGTAGTGGGGAGGAGAGTATCAGGATAAATAGTTAATGCATGCGGGCTGGATACTTAGGTGATGGGTTGATGGGTGCAGCAAACCACCATGGCACATGTTTACCGATGTAACAAACTTGCATGTCCTGCACATGTATCCTATAACTTACAACTAAATTAAATTAAATTTTAAAAGGAAAGAAAACAATAGACAAAAGTTGGAACTAAGTAGCTAATTTTTATTTTATTACTTCAACCAATAAAAACTGTGAGTTAAAATGAAAAAAATCTTGCTATCTGAGTCGATTTCTGGGAGTGAATTTTACTGGAGGATCTTTGGAACTGCCTATTCTACACCCTTCTCAGGAAACAAGTCTTTCTTAAGTGGTAATAACTTATTCTAAACCTGGAAAATCACATCCAGGGCTTTCCATGAAGAGGCTGTGGGATGGAGTTGCTATTAGAATAAGTACATCATTGGAAATTCTAGTCATTAGCAGCTAAAAGATGGATTCATTAACTTAGAAAGCTGTCTAAATTACAGAAAAATAGGTCAGAGGTTTCTTACTCTAAACAACTGCCTTATTTATATTCACTGGAAGATTAAATTAAAATACACTTAATAGTGTCATGGCTTGCCTTAGAAATTCTCTTGATGAGATTAAAGAGCAAAAGTCTGACCTGAAGCAAAGCTAAAATCCTTCATATGCTCCAACTGCCTGCCCAGGGTCCCCTGTGAGGTCTGTAGTGCCAGCCACTCCACCCTGCATTCCTTTTTTTTTTTTTTTTTTTTTTTTTAAGACCGAGTTTCACTCTTGTCGCCCAGGCTGGAGTGCAATGGTGCGATCTCAGCTCACTGCAACCTCTGCCTCCCGAGTTCAAGTGATTCTGCTGCCTCAGTCTCCTGAGTAACTGGGATTACAGGCACACACCACCATGCCCAGCTAATTTTTGTATTTTTAGTAGAGACGGGGTTTCACCATGTTGACCAGGATAGTCTCAATCTCTTGACCTCATGATCCGCCCACCTCAGTCTCCCAAAGTGCTGGGATTACAGACATGAGCCACCACGCCTGGCCCCACCTTGCAGTCTTGTGGTTGAAATTCCACACTTTCACTGCCGCAGCCCGGGTGCAGGCCCTGGTCAGGAAGCCAGTCCCTTTTGGTTTGATATTTGTGTGACTTTGGACTTTGTGGTGGGGTGTACCCACTTGTCATTGATCCTTTCCCCTTCCATAGATGACTTTTGGCTTTCTGTCATCTCCTGTCTGAGGGGTTACATGGGGCTCTTAGGCTTTTGTGTATAGATGGTCAGCTGAAAGGCTGAGACCCTGGAAGATATGACTGGCAGATGTGGGTTGTACCCCATTTGTGGCTAGTAAAACTTTCCCTTCTTTAAGCTGTCTTTGAGGTGATTCTGGATCCGGTGAGGACTGCTGTGCACCTCTCTGGAGATGCCTCATGTGCCCTTGGTTAAGTCATAATCTTGATTAAGCCTTATTGGTTTTGGTGAGCCAATTGCGGGGGGGTACTTTTGTTTAAAAAAAAAGATCCAAAGGTACAATCTCCTGTAATCCCAGCACTTTGGGAGGCTGAGGCAGGAGGATCACTTGAGCCCAAGAGTTCAAGACCAGCCTGGGAAGCAAAGTAAGATCCTGTCTCTACAAAAATACAAAAATTAGCCAGGTGCTGTGGCATGGGACTGTAGTCCCAGCCACTCAGGAGGCTGAGCTGGGAGAATTTCTTGAGCCTGCATAATCGAGGCTGCAGTGAGAGCTGTGATCATGCCACTGCACTCCAGTCTGTGGGACAGAGTGAGACTGTCTCCAAAAAAAAGTGACTCTTCTTTTTTTCTTTTTGAGACTATCTCACTCTGTCACCTAGCTGGAGTGCAGTGGTGCAATCTCAGCTCACTGCAACCTACACCTCTAAGGTTCAAGCAATTCTCATACCTCAGCCTCCCAAGTAGCTGGGTTACAGGTACATGCCACCACTCCTGGTCTTTTTTTTTTTGTATTTTCAGTAGAGACGGAGTTTCACCATGTTGACCAGGATGGTCTCAATCTCTTGACCTGATGATCCTCCTGCCTTGGCCTCCCAAAGTGCTGGGATTACAGGCACATGCCACCACTCCTGGTCTTTTTTTTTTTTTGTATTTTTAGTAGAGACGAGGTTTCACCATGTTGACCAGGATGGTCTCAATCTCTTGACCTGATGATCCTCCTGCCTTGGCCTCCCAAAGTGCTGGGATTACAGGCACATGCCACCACTCCTGGTCTTTTTTTTTTTTTGTATTTTTAGTAGAGACGAGGTTTCACCATGTTGACCAGGATGGTCTCAATCTCTTGACCTGATGATCCTCCTGCCTTGGCCTCCCAAAGTGCTGGGATTACAGGCACATGCCACCACTCCTGGTCTTTTTTTTTTTTTTTTGTATTTTTAGTAGAGACGAGGTTTCACCATGTTGACCAGGATGGTCTCAATCTCTTGACCTGATGATCCTCCTGCCTTGGCCTCCCAAAGTGCTGGGATTACAGGCACATGCCACCACTCCTGGTCTTTTTTTTTTTTGTATTTTTAGTAGAGACGAGGTTTCACCATGTTGACCAGGATGGTCTCAATCTCTTGACCTGATGATCCTCCTGCCTTGGCCTCCCAAAGTGCTGGGATTACAGGCACATGCCACCACTCCTGGTCTTTTTTTTTTTTTGTATTTTTAGTAGAGACGGAGTTTCACCATGTTGACCAGGATGGTCTCAATCTCTTGACCTGATGATCCTCCTGCCTTGGCCTCCCAAAGTGCTGGGATTACAGGCACATGCCACCACTCCTGGTCTTTTTTTTTTTTTGTATTTTTAGTAGAGACGAGGTTTCACCATGTTGACCAGGTTGGTCTTGAACTCCTGGCCTCAAGTGATCCACCTGTCCCAGCCTTCCAAAGTGCTGAGATTACAGGCATGAGTTACCAAGCGCAGCCATAAAGATAGTTTTATGTTGTTGTTAAAATAAAAAAGAAGGGCTAGACATGGTGGCTTACATTTGTAATCCCAGCACTTTGGGTGGCTGAGGCAGGAGAATCACTTGAGGCCAGGAGTTTGAGACCAGCATGGGCAATATAGCAAGACCCCAATCTCTACAAAAAACTTAAAAAATTAACTGGGTGTGGTGATGCATGCCTGTAGTCTCAGCTACAGTCTAGGAGATGGAGGCTGCAGTGAGCTATGATTGCACCACTGCATTCAAGCCTGGGTAACAAAGCGAGACCCTGTCTCTAAAATAAATACATACATTAAAAGAAAAGTAAATAAAACAGAAATATCTTCAGAATTTAATTTAGACATTTTTGCCTGGGTCTAATTAGCCAGACAGGTTTGTACTGTCTCTGTTAGGTGTTTTAAGGTCATAAAACTGAATGGATAGTTGGGGAAAAGAAAACAGAAAAATTTCAAGAGGTTATAAAGATTTATGAAAATTTTATTTTGTGTGATAAAACAGATTGAATGGATCTATTTATAAGACCAGGCCTCCTCTTCCCTCTCCCCTAACCTGTCCTGCCATGATCCCAGCCCCTGTTCCTTTTGTAACCTCAAGGCGGTAAATAAGCTTCTGCACACCATTGTGGGGTTGGGGTCATCGCTCTGGTTCTTCTCCATGTGCACATTAATAAATGTGCATGCCATTTCTAATTAATCTGCCTTTTCTGACACTGTGGATGAACCCAGAGGATGTTATATTGGGTGAAATAAGCCAGACACAGAGAGGCGGCTATAGTTGACCTTTGAACAACACAGGTTTGAACTGTATGGATCCACTTATACATGAATTTTTCTCAAAAAAAAGTTACAGCAAAGGGGCCTACTTCTGCCTCTTGCCTTCCACCTCCTCCACCTCTTCTGCCTCTGCCACCCCTGACACAGCAAAACTAACCCCTCTTCTCCCTCCTCCTCAGCTGCCTCAACCTGAAGATGATGAGGATGAAGATCTTTATGATGATCCACTTTATGAACAGTAAACAGATTTTTCTTCCTTATGATTTTCTTAATAACCTTTTCTTTCCTCTAGCTTACTTTACCATGAGAACACAGTGTATAATATGTATAACATACAAAATGTTTTGATCAGTGGTTTACATTAACACGTAAGACTTCCAGGCAACAGTAAGCTACCAGTAGTTAAGTTTTTGGGAGTCAAGAGTTATACACAGGTTTCCAACTGTGTGGAGGTGTCAGCACCCCAACCCCACATTGTTCAAGGATTGACTATTACACAATCTCCCTTACCTCCTGTTTTAGATGTTAAATCTAAAAAATTGAACTCACAGAAGCAGAGAGGAATGCTGGTTGCCAGGGGCTGGGAGTGGAGGAGATGGAGATGTTGTTCAAAAATACAAACTTCTGGGTGCGGTGGCTCCCAGTACTTTGGGAGGCTGAGGCAGGAGAATCACTTGAGGCCAGGAGTTTGAGACCAGCATGGGCAATATAGCAAGACCCCAATCTCTACAAAAAACTTAAAAATTAACTGGGTGTGGTGATGCATGCCTGTAGTCTCAGCTACAGTCTAGGAGATGGAGGCTGCAGTGAGCTATGATTGCACCACTGCATTCAAGCCTGGGTAACAAAGCGAGACCCTGTCTCTAAAATAAATACATACATTAAAAGAAAAGTAAATAAAACAGAAATATCTTCAGAATTTAATTTAGACATTTTTGCCTGGGTCTAATTAGCCAGACAGGTTTGTACTGTCTCTGTTAGGTGTTTTAAGGTCATAAAACTGAATGGATAGTTGGGGGAAAAAGAAAACAGAAAAATTTCAAGAGGTTATAAAAGATTTATGAAAATTTTATTTTGTGTGATAAAAACAGATTGAATGGATCTATTTATAAGATATTATGAAAATTAGCTTTAGCATTAATACACTGTTGCAAAGGTAGAATTTGGTTTTCTCTTTTAAACCAAATGTTCAGGTAGTATTCATAAGAAATAGTAAATGATTTTTGTTTACCTTGTAAGCAAACTGCACATAAAAGAGGGGAGAGATGGATTTTGTTTTCTTCATGCTGTCTTCATTACGTCTTTTGATTGTTTGAGAAACAGTCTCCTTTCTATCAAAGAATAAAAGTTTTTGATTTTTAAAATCTTTACATTATCACTTGGGACAATCATCACTAATGAATGACTGTTACTTTATAGTGGCTTGTGATCCATCCTATTTTTATCAAGCGTTTTTATCCATCCTGTTTTTATCTGTCCTGTTTTTATCAATCCTGTTTTGAACTGTCGATATTTGGAAAACTTCCCAAAATCTAATTTCAAATTATAAAACTAAATATTTTTCAGGAAGAACTCCTGGAAGTCTGAGAGGGACATAATAGGCTTATTTCATATGAAAAATCATATGGAAAGACTGGCCTGGTACCTTGTCTGCACAGTTCCCTTATAAGGTTCTGGACCCTGCAGTAAGTAAAGAATGTCACTTTCTGATGGGCCCAAGAACCTCAAGATATATTGGGACCTCATCGGAGAGGAATTCACTGAATTTGTACAGGCATTACAGGCACAGTGTGCTGGCAAACCCTTGGCTTGGCTTCCTAGCCTTTAGAGGATTTTAAAAGTCTAAGCTGATTCCTTATGAAAAGTTCCAGCAAGGCCAACTTAAAAGAATGGCCAATCACCATTTTTCTGTACTTTATTCAAACAATCAGGCCAATTATAACAAAACTAAAACTTAGAAGCCAGTTGAGGACCCCTCTCATCTTGTTTTCTCCCCTGCAGAGTTTGACTTGTGACAAGTGGGAGCACTGTCTCTAGTTTCCGCCATCTGGGGTGTGATTTTTGGGTCACATCAGGTGTTCAGTCTAAAGATGCCTGGGAACCTGAGACACAAGGTTTTAGGCAGCACACTTTTTCTGAATGTGCGCAGCTGCTGGGGAAGTTTGTCTTAATAAGAAGTCCCGTCCATAAGGGATTTTGTGGTCTGGCCCTTATTGCTTGGTTAGTCCTGGGAAAGTCCCGTCTTAGGAGAGCTGCCCAGTGTCATGGGTTAAGGGGTCTGTGATGAGTGTCCCTCAGAAACGTGTGGGTCACCAGAGCCACTGTGCACACAAACACCATCCTAACCAGGTGTGGCAACAAGAGTCTCTTGCTTTGCAGGGACATGGATGGAGCTGGAAGCCATTATCCTCAGCAAACTAACACAGGAAGAGAAAACCAAGCACTGCATGTTCTCATTTATAAGTGAGAGCTGAACAATGAGAGCACATGGACACAGGGAGGGGAACAACGCGCACTGGGCCCTGTTAGTGGGGGAGGGAGAGTATCAGGATAAATAGTTAATGCATGCGGGGCTGGATACTTAGGTGATGGGTTGATGGGTGCAGCAAACCACCATGGCACATGTTTACCGATGTAACAAACTTGCATGTCCTGCACATGTATCCTATAACTTACAACTAAATTAAATTAAATTTTAAAAAGGAAAGAAAAACAATAGACAAAAAGTTGGAACTAAGTAGCTAATTTTTTTATTTTATTACTTCAACCAATAAAAACTGTGAGTTAAAATGAAAAAAAAAATCTTGCTATCTGAGTCGATTTCTGGGAGTGAATTTTACTGGAGGGATCTTTGGAACTGCCTATTCTACACCCTTCTCAGGAAACAAGTCTTTCTTAAGTGGTAATAACTTATTCTAAACCTGGAAAATCACATCCAGGGCTTTCCATGAAGAGGCTGTGGGATGGAGTTGCTATTAGAATAAGTACATCATTGGAAATTCTAGTCATTAGCAGCTAAAAGATGGATTCATTAACTTAGAAAGCTGTCTAAATTACAGAAAAATAGGTCAGAGGTTTCTTACTCTAAACAACTGCCTTATTTATATTCACTGGAAGATTAAATTAAAATACACTTAATAGTGTCATGGCTTGCCTTAGAAATTCTCTTGATGAGATTAAAGAGCAAAAGTCTGACCTGAAACAAAGCTAAAATCCTTCATATGCTCCAACTGCCTGCCCTGGGTCCCCTGTGTGGTCTGCAGTGCCAGCCACTCCATCTTGCAGTCCTTTTTTTTGTTTGTTTTTTTTTGTTTTTTTAAGACCGAGTTTCACTCTTGTCGCCCAGGCTGGAGTGCAATGGTGCGATCTCAGCTCACTGCAACCTCTGCCTCCCGAGTTCAAGTGATTCTGCTGCCTCAGTCTCCTGAGTAACTGGGATTACAGGCACACACCACCATGCCCAGCTAATTTTTGTATTTTTAGTAGAGACGAGGTTTCACCATGTTGACCAGGATGGTCTCAATCTCTTGACCTGATGATCCTCCTGCCTTGGCCTCCCAAAGTGCTGGGATTACAGATGTGAGCCACTGTGCCTAGCCCCTTCTTGCAGTCTTGTAGTTGAAATTCCATGCTTTCACTGCCATGGCCTGGGTGCAGGTCCTTGTCAGGAAGCCAGTCCCTTTTGGTTTGATATTTGTGTGATTTTTGACTTTGTGGCATACCCACTTGTTATTGATCCTTTCCCCTTCCATAGATGGCTTTTGGTTTTCTGTCATCTCCTGTCTGAGGGGTTATATGGGGCTCTTAGGCTTTTGTGTATAGATGGTCAGCTGAAAGGCTGAGACCCTGGTAGATATGGCTGGCAGATGTATGTTGTACCCCATTTGTGGCTAGCAAAACTTTCCGTTCTTTGAGCTGTCTTTGAGGTGGTTCTGGATCCGGTGAGGACTGCTGTGCACCTCTCTTGGAGATGCCTCGTGTGTCCTTGGTTAAGTCACAATCTTGATTAAGCCTTACTGGTTTTGGTGAGCCTTGGAGGGTACCTTTCTTTAAAAAAAAAAAAAAAATCTAATGGTAGAATCTCCTGTAATCCCAGCATTTTGGGAGGCTGAGGTGGGCAGATCACTTGAAGTCAGGAGTTCAAGACCAGCCTGGCTGACATGGCGAAACCCCATCTCTACTAAAAATACAAAATTTAACCAGGCATCGTGGCAGGCACCTGTAATCCCTGCTAGTCAGGAGGCTGTGGCAGGAGAACCACCTGAACCCAGGAGGCAAATGTTGCAGTTAGCCAAGATCACACCACTGCACTCCAGCCTGGGTGACACAATGAGACTGCATCTCAAAACAACAACAAAAACAAAATAGAAGCCAAGCCAGGTGCGGTGGCTCCCAGTACTTTGGGAGGCTGAGGTGGGCAGATCACTTGAAGTCAGGAGTTCAAGACCAGCCTGGCTGACATGACGAAACCCCATCTCTACTAAAAATACAAAATTTAACCAGGCATCGTGGCAGGCACCTGTAATCCCTGCTAGTCAGGAGGCTGTGGCAGGAGAACCACCTGAACCCAGGAGGCAAATGTTGCAGTTAGCCAAGATCACACCACTGCACTCCAGCCTGGGTGACACAATGAGAGACTGCATCTCAAAACAACAACAAAAACAAAATAGAAGCCAAGCCAGGTGCGGTGGCTCCCAGTACTTTGGGAGGCTGAGGTGGGCAGATCACTTGAAGTCAGGAGTTCAAGACCAGCCTGGCTGACATGGCGAAACCCCATCTCTACTAAAAATACAAAATTTAACCAGGCATCGTGGCAGGCACCTGTAATCCCTGCTAGTCAGGAGGCTGTGGCAGGAGAACCACCTGAACCCAGGAGGCAAATGTTGCAGTTAGCCAAGATCACACCACTGCACTCCAGCCTGGGTGACACAATGAGAGACTGCATCTCAAAACAACAACAAAAACAAAATAGAAGCCAAGCCAGGTGCGGTGGCTCCCAGTACTTTGGGAGGCTGAGGTGGGCAGATCACTTGAAGTCAGGAGTTCAAGACCAGCCTGGCTGACATGACGAAACCCCATCTCTACTAAAAATACAAAATTTAACCAGGCATCGTGGCAGGCACCTGTAATCCCTGCTAGTCAGGAGGCTGTGGCAGGAGAACCACCTGAACCCAGGAGGCAAATGTTGCAGTTAGCCAAGATCACACCACTGCACTCCAGCCTGGGTGACACAATGAGACTGCATCTCAAAACAACAACAAAAACAAAATAGAAGCCAAGCCAGGTGCGGTGGCTCCCAGTACTTTGGGAGGC
This sequence comes from Erythrocebus patas, assembly GCA_023783455.1. Lineage (NCBI taxonomy): Eukaryota > Metazoa > Chordata > Mammalia > Primates > Cercopithecidae > Erythrocebus > Erythrocebus patas. Next base: position 41,233 of record JAKFHT010000420.1, read on the forward strand.
TGAGGTGGGCAGATCACTTGAAGTCAGGAGTTCAAGACCAGCCTGGCTGACATGACGAAACCCCATCTCTACTAAAAATACAAAATTTAACCAGGCATCGTGGCAGGCACCTGTAATCCCTGCTAGTCAGGAGGCTGTGGCAGGAGAACCACCTGAACCCAGGAGGCAAATGTTGCAGTTAGCCAAGATCACACCACTGCACTCCAGCCTGAGTAAATAAAACAGAAATATCTTCAGAATTTAATTTAGACATGTTTGCCTGGGTCTAATTAGTCAGACAGATTTGTACTGTCTCTGTTAGGTGTTTTAAGATCACAAAACTGAATGGATATTTGGGGGGAAAAGAAAACAGAAAAATTTCAAGAGGTTATAGAAGATTTATGAAAATCTTGTTTTGTGTTATAAAAACCGAGATTGAATGGATCTATTTATAAGATTTTATTAAAATTAGCTTTAGCATTAATACAGTGTTGCAAAGGTAGAATTTGGTTTTCTCTTTTAAACAAAATTTTCATGTAGTATTCATAAGAATTAGTAAATGATTTTTGTTTACCTTGTAAGCAAACTGCACATAAAAGAGGGGAGAGATGGATTTTGTTTTCTTCATGCTGTCTTCATTACATCTTTTGATTGTTTGAGAAACAGAGTCTCCTTTCTATCAAAGAATAAAAGTTTTGATTTTAAAATCTTTACATTATCACTTGGGTCACATCAGGTGTTCAGTCTGAAGATGCCTGGGAACCTGAGACACAAGGTTTTAGGCAGCACACTTTTTCTGAATGTGTGCAGCTGTTGGGAAGTTTGTTTTAATAAGAAGTCCCATCCATAAGGGATTTTTGTGGTCTGACCCTTGTTGCTTGGTTAGTCCTGGGAAATTCCCATCTTAGGAGAGCTGCCCAGTGTCATGGATTAAGGGGTCTGTGATGAGTGTCCCTCACAAACGTGTGAGTCACCAGAGGCACTGTGCACACAAACATCCTAATCATGTGTGGCAACAAGAGTGTCTTGCTTTGCAGGGACATGGATGGAGCTGGAAGCCATTATCCTCAGCAAACTAACACAGGAACAGAAAACCAAATACCACATGTTCTCATTTATAAGTGAGAGCTGAACAATGATGGCACATGGACACAGGGAGGGGAACAACACGCACTGGGCCCTGTCGGTAGTGGGGGAGGGAGAGTATCAGGATAAATAGTTAATGCATGCGGGGCTGGATACTTAGGTGATGGGTTGATGGGTGCAGCAAACCACCATGGCACATGTTTACCGATGTAACAAACTTGCATGTCCTGCACATGTATCCTATAACTTACAACTAAATTAAATTAAATTTTAAAAGGAAAGAAAAACAATAGACAAAAGTTGGAACTAAGTAGCTAATTTTTATTTTATTACTTCAACCAATAAAAACTGTGAGTTAAAATGAAAAAAATCTTGCTATCTGAGTCGATTTCTGGGAGTGAATTTTACTGGAGGATCTTTGGAACTGCCTATTCTACACCCTTCTCAGGAAACAAGTCTTTCTTAAGTGGTAATAACTTATTCTAAACCTGGAAAATCACATCCAGGGCTTTCCATGAAGAGGCTGTGGGATGGAGTTGCTATTAGAATAAGTACATCATTGGAAATTCTAGTCATTAGCAGCTAAAAGATGGATTCATTAACTTAGAAAGCTGTCTAAATTACAGAAAAATAGGTCAGAGGTTTCTTACTCTAAACAACTGCCTTATTTATATTCACTGGAAGATTAAATTAAAATACACTTAATAGTGTCATGGCTTGCCTTAGAAATTCTCTTGATGAGATTAAAGAGCAAAGTCTGACCTGAAGCAAAGCTAAAATCCTTCATATGCTCCAACTGCCTGCCCAGGGTCCCCTGTGAGGTCTGTAGTGCCAGCCACTCCACCCTGCATTCCTTTTTTTTTTTTTTTTTTTTTTTTTAAGACCAAGTTTCACTCTTGTCGCCCAGGCTGGAGTGCAATGGTGCGATCTCAGCTCACTGCAACCTTCACCTCTAAGGTTCAAGCAATTCTCATACCTCAGCCTCCCAAGTAGCTGGGATTACAGGCACATGCCACCACTCCTGGTCTTTTTTTTTTTTTTTTTTTTTTTTGTATTTTTAGTAGAGACGGAGTTTCACCATGTTGACCAGGTTGGTCTTGAACTCCTGGCCTCAAGTGATCCACCTGTCCCAGCCTCCCAAAGTGCTGGGATTACAGATGTGAGCCACTGTGCCTAGCCCCTTCTTGCAGTCTTGTGGTTGAAATTCCATGCTTTCACTGCCATGGCCTGGGTGCAGGTCCTTGTCAGGAAGCCAGTCCCTTTTGGTTTGATATTTGTGTGATTTTTGACTTTGTGGCATACCCACTTGTTATTGATCCTTTCCCCTTCCATAGATGGCTTTTGGTTTTCTGTCATCTCCTGTCTGAGGGGTTATATGGGGCTCTTAGGCTTTTGTGTATAGATGGTCAGCTGAAAGGCTGAGACCCTGGTAGATATGGCTGGCAGATGTATGTTGTACCCCATTTGTGGCTAGCAAAACTTTCCGTTCTTTGAGCTGTCTTTGAGGTGGTTCTGGATCCGGTGAGGACTGCTGTGCACCTCTCTTGGAGATGCCTCGTGTGTCCTTGGTTAAGTCACAATCTTGATTAAGCCTTACTGGTTTTGGTGAGCCGCTTGGAGGGTACCTTTCTTTAAAAAAAAAAAAAAAAAAAATCTAATGGTAGAATCTAATGATAATCCCAGCATTTTGGGAGGCTGAGGCAGGGGGATCACTTTAGCTCGGGAGTTCAAGACCAGCCTGGGAAACAAAGTGAGATCCTGTCTCTACAAAAATACAAAAGTTAGCTAGGTGTTGTGGCATGGGACTGTAGTACCAGCCACTTAGGAGGCTGAGCTGGGAGGATTTATTGAGCCTGGGTAATCGAGGCCGCAGTGAGCTGTGATCATGCCACTGCACTCCAGCCTGGGGGACAGAGTAAGACTGTCTCCAAAAAAAAAGTTTCTCTTTTTTTTTTTCTTTTTGAGGCTATCTTACTCTGTCACCTACCTGGAGTGCAGTGGTGCAATCTCAGCTCACTGCAACCTTCACCTCTAAGGTTCAAGCAATTCTCATACCTCAGCCTCCCAAGTAGCTGGGATTACAGGCACATGCCACCACTCCTGGTCTTTTTTTTTTTTTTTTTTTTTTTGTATTTTTAGTAGAGACGGAGTTTCACCATGTTGACCAGGTTGGTCTTGAACTCCTGGCCTCAAGTGATCCACCTGTCCCAGCCTTCCAAAGTGCTGAGATTACAGGCATGAGTTACCAAGCGCAGCCATAAAGATAGTTTTTATGTTGTTGTTAAAATAAAAAGAAGGGCTAGACATGGTGGCTTACATTTGTAATCCCAGCACTTTGGGTGGCTGAGGCAGGGGATCACTTTAGCTCGGAGTTCAAGACCAGCCTGGGAAACAAAGTGAGATCCTGTCTCTACAAAAATACAAAAGTTAGCTAGGTGTTGTGGCATGGGACTGTAGTACCAGCCACTTAGGAGGCTGAGCTGGGAGGATTTCTTGAGCCTGCATAATCGAGGCTGCAGTGAGAGCTGTGATCATGCCACTGCACTCCAGTCTGTGGGACAGAGTGAGACTGTCTCCAAAAAAAAGTGACTCTTCTTTTTTTCTTTTTGAGACTATCTCACTCTGTCACCTAGCTGGAGTGCAGTGGTGCAATCTCAGCTCACTGCAACCTACACCTCTAAGGTTCAAGCAATTCTCATACCTCAGCCTCCCAAGTAGCTGGGTTACAGGTACATGCCACCACTCCTGGTCTTTTTTTTTTTGTATTTTCAGTAGAGACGGAGTTTCACCATGTTGACCAGGTTGGTCTTGAACTCCTGGCCTCAAGTGATCCACCTGTCCCAGCCTTCCAAAGTGCTGAGATTACAGGCATGAGTTACCAAGCGCAGCCATAAAGATAGTTTTTATGTTGTTGTTAAAATAAAAAAGAAGGGCTAGACATGGTGGCTTACATTTGTAATCCCAGCACTTTGGGTGGCTGAGGCAGGAGAATCACTTGAGGCCAGGAGTTTGAGACCAGCATGGGCAATATAGCAAGACCCCAATCTCTACAAAAAAAAACTTAAAAAATTAACTGGGTGTGGTGATGCATGCCTGTAGTCTCAGCTACAGTCTAGGAGATGGAGGCTGCAGTGAGCTATGATTGCACCACTGCATTCAAGCCTGGGTAACAAAGCGAGACCCTGTCTCTAAAAATAAATACATACATTAAAAGAAAAGTAAATAAAACAGAAATATCTTCAGAATTTAATTTAGACATTTTTGCCTGGGTCTAATTAGCCAGACAGGTTTGTACTGTCTCTGTTAGGTGTTTTAAGGTCATAAAACTGAATGGATAGTTGGGGGAAAAAGAAAACAGAAAAATTTCAAGAGGTTATAAAAGATTTATGAAAATTTTATTTTGTGTGATAAAAACAGATTGAATGGATCTATTTATAAGATATTATGAAAATTAGCTTTAGCATTAATACACTGTTGCAAAGGTAGAATTTGGTTTTCTCTTTTAAACCAAATGTTCAGGTAGTATTCATAAGAAATAGTAAATGATTTTTGTTTACCTTGTAAGCAAACTGCACATAAAAGAGGAGAGATGGATTTTGTTTTCTTCATGCTGTCTTCATTACATCTTTTGATTGTTTGAGAAACAGAGTCTCCTTTCTAACAAAGAGTAAAAGATTTTGGTTTTTAAAATCTTTACATTACCACTTGGAATAATCATCACTAATGAATGACTGTTACTTTATAGTGGCTTGTGATCCATCCTATTTTTATCAAGCGTTTTTATCCATCCTGTTTTTATCTGTCCTGTTTTTATCAATCCTGTTTTGAACTGTCGATATTTGGAAAACTTCCCAAAATCTAATTTCAAATTATAAAACTAAATATTTTTCAGGAAGAACTCCTGGAAGTCTGAGAGGGACATAATAGGCTTATTTCATATGAAAAATCATATGGAAAGACTGGCCAAATAAGAAATTGTATTTAAATTTCTTTCAGTTGCAGTTATAAAAATGTGTTATTAATATGTGTTCCAAAATGGTATGGGATTACTGAAATTCTGATATGTCTTGGTGTATGTTATCAGTAATAATTATGATTATTATAGTAAATTGCTGAATGTCACAGAAATAACCACATTTCCTTGTCAATTGTGTTTTTAACCATGGCTATTTTAAGTCTTTTCATCCACAGACAATTATTGTTTTACTTTGATTCTTCTCAGAAAGCAGTTTATGATTTACTATACTCAAAACCTCGCTGTTTCTTCAAGGAAATTTATAACAAAGACCTTGACAAGTACTTTTGGATACATATTTCTGGTAAGTTTGGATATCATATCATTGAACTAGGGAAAAACTTCCAGAACTCTAATAAGAAAAGGTGATGGATTCCTGAAGATTGCTAACCCAACATCAAGCAGAACAAGAGTTAATTACATGGGACTAAACTGACAGAGGACTGAAATTTTTTTTCTTGACTCTTTGGTTTGAAACATTGTGGATTCTTTTTATGCTTTGTTTTCCAGAGTCAAGAAAACTTTTTCTCTTAAGCCATCTATAGCTTTGAACAATTGAACAAAATTGAAACATTTATCTCTCCCAGATTGCTTCAGAATTTGGAAACTATTTGTAAGTATTTTTAATTTATGTCAATCTAGTTATTTGCATAAGTTCAGTAAGAATTCTTTAAAAAAAAAAAAATAACAGGACACAATTGGAGACACTGGTTATTTTACCCAGGTTTTAACTAGAATGGTATATTTTCAGATATGATGAGTCTTTTTAGAATAACTAAAGTTGATTTTGTAGAGCTAATAAAAATCCTTGTGGAAAGACTGGCCTGGTACCTTGTCTGCACAGTTCCCTTATAAGGTTCTGGACCCTGCAGTAAGTAAAGAATGTCACTTTCTGATGGGCCCAAGAACCTCAAGATATATTGGGACCTCATCGGGAGAGGAATTCACTGAATTTGTACAGGCATTACAGGCACAGTGTGCTGGCAAACCCTTGGCTTGGCTTCCTAGCCTTTAGAGGATTTTAAAAGTCTAAGCTGATTCCTTATGAAAAAGTTCCAGCAAGGCCAACTTAAAAGAATGGCCAATCACCATTTTTTCTGTACTTTATTCAAACAATCAGGCCAATTATAACAAAACTAAAACTTCTTTTGTGAATAAATTGGTCCTATTGTGATTTGTCTTTGTTAGAAATAGGAACTGGAGAGAGAAAAATTATGTTTGAGAAAAAAACTATAGTATACCCACTGTTATATTCTAGCCCTGTCCATTGCTTTTCAGTTTTTATTATTTGTCTACAACTGGGACTGAATCCTGAATTCTTTTCTGGCTACAAGTCTCCAAGCTGCTGTTTTCACATTTTCGCACATTTTTCTGAGTTGGAATCACTAGGAATAAAAAACTGTGCTTTTCTTAAAGCCCTGCAAATTGAAGCTAGAAAACTTGATATAAACTTTGGGAGAAATCACTATAGCAACTTCACATGTAAACAGCCTTTGTACATGTTGATGTATAGACTACTCAGAAAGTTTGTTGGAATACCTGATTCAAACTAATACCAGAAAAATCTGTCAGATTACCACTACAATTTGAAGATGCTTCAGCGACTCTGGAAAACTAGTCTACAGACTATTCCAGACATTAACCTTTGTTTTCCTTCTGTTTCCATAGAAATGTCTCAAAAAGATCTGAAACAAAATATTTAAATTTGTTCTTTTCTGCTCATTCAAATTTGTAATTTCTATTTGTTGCCTATCTCTTATCTAACAAACTCTAACCCAAATCTCTCCAAAGGGATCAGTTTGCCTTTTCTGTGTGTGAAACATTTGAAGTTTCAAAGTAGGGAGTGGAGAAAACCAAAATATTTTATCTCAATATATACTTTGGTGCATTGGAAAAAGGCTCTGGAAAAAAAGAAAAAGGATACTTTGGCACATTTTGAGATGGCTTTTCAGAGGCCTGCAAACAGAAGTAGGCCTGCAAAGTTGTCTTCTGTTGGAGAGATTGGAAAGAAAAAAGAACCCCACAAATATGATTTATTTATAAAACATTATGTGCTGTCTTAGTCCATTTTGTATTACTAAAACAGAGTACCACACAGACTCAGTAATTTATAAGAAATGTATGTCTCACAGTTCTTGAGACTGATAGGCCCAATATTAAGATGCTGACATCTGGTAAGGGAAGACTTTCTTGCTGCCTCATCCCATGGTGGAAGGTCAAAGAGAGGGGAGAGAGAGAGAGAGAGAGAGCAAGAGGGAGAGAGATACCCACTTCCATGATAACTAACCCACTCCCAAGATAAGGGCATCAAACCATTCATGAGGGTAGAGCTTTCATGGCCAAATCATGCCTTCTTAAAGATTCCACCTACTTCAGCCCTTCCTCATGGAACCTTTTTATTTTAAAAAATAAAAGGTCCCACCTCTTAATGCTGTTGCATTGGGGACCAAGTTTCCAACACATGCGTTTGGGGGCCACACTCAGACCACAGCAGGTGTCTAGCCCCATTGTGTCTTGCAGTCAACCAAACAAAGCCAGGAAGGAGTCAGGAGTCCTGAGCCATGTGGCCTGTCAAATAATCACACAGAAGTTATGTCTGTTTCTCATTGCTGCTATGGCTGAATACCACAAACTGGCTTAAAACCACACACACTTGTGCTACACTTCTGGAGGCAAGAAATCCCAAATGGGTTGATCTGGCTAAAGTCATGTTGTCTGCAGGGCTGCACTCCTTTCTGGGGGCTCCTGGGGAGACTGTTCCTCACTGTCTCAGCTTCTAGAAGCTGCCCACATTCTCTAGCTCACAGCCACATCACTACAACTTCTGCTTCCATGCCCACTTCACTTTCTATGGCCTGGCCCTCCTGCCTCCCTCTTTAGGAACACTTGTGATCATTTAGACCCACCTGTGAGATCCAGGACATCCTCTCCAGAGCTGCACCTCAATGCAGGGGCACATCTCCATTGCCACATAGGTAACATGGTCGCTGGTTTCATGGCCTGGGATGGGAATAGCTTTTGGGGGGCATTGCTCTGCCTACCACAGTAACAAAGAGCTTGGGACAGTTGCACTTGTTAACATGTTGGTCCCCGAGAACTAAGGCCCTAAAGGATTTGACTGCCTCCTGCTCCCTCCTCCTGACACCAGGTAGCAGTGAATCCACAGGAGAGAAACAGATCAGGTGACCTTAGGGTGTGTCTTGTGTCAAATCTAATTCGACCAGTAAGGGAACAGAGCCTGGAGAAAGAGCCAGAATGGTCCCGAAGTCTTCAGCCAGTCAGTGTCCATGACCATGCTGCCATTCAGATTTCTGCCACTTGTTTTCAGGCTGCAGATTCTTCAACACATGAAACCAATCACACGACGGGACACTCGATGTTGCTACTTCTCTGTTTAGTTTGGCCCGAGATTCCTTGCTGCAAGGCAGGCTCCACCTGCCACTCTGATAACCCACCCTTCTCTCCAGGCTCACTGATCTCCCGGGTGGACAGTCTGGAAGGGGTCTCACTGGGATTGTGAGGCAGGCAGAGACCAGAACCAACAGCCACGCCTGGTTAGAGAATGCAGCGTCCTAAGCAGAGCCAAGGAGGAATCTGGCTGTCCTCCAAGTCTCAGCCTCTTCAGCTGGCACCACAGGCTTCCATGCCCATGTACCTGGGCCTGCAGCTGCCTGAGTTCCATGTCTATTATGTCTACTGGCTGGGCCAGGGCCATGTCCCCCTCCTCCCAGCTGAGTCAATGTCTGAAAAGCAGACCTGATATTAATCCATATGTCTAACAGGGTCCTGATATCAACACAACAAAAGGAGGAAAAACTCATCAAACTGGAGTTTATGCTCAATTTTTGTTAGGGCACATCTTCAATTGTCACAATATAATGACAATAAAATAAAAGTTTTATAAGATCTCTGAAACCCAAGGGTTCGGAAACAAATTAAGCCTCAAACAAGGAGTTATGTGTGCCAGACAAATTATAGGCCTGGAATCTGGAGGGCCATCTCCACCTGGAGCTACCACTTGGCGACCCCTTCCCTCCCACAGCAACCAGCACAAACTAAGCAGAGGTGGGCATCTTCCAGGGCTGTGTTCCTCCCAAAGCCCACCCGCCCCAGGGGTGACACCCTCAGAGTCCAGTGTTCAGTCCAGTCTTGCAGTCAGCCAAGCCCATACCCAACATCCTGATTTGCTTTCCAACAGCCTTTGGCTGGTGACACCTCACCCCAGATTCCCAGCTAGAAAGTTACTCTGGAACCAACACACTCAGACTCCAAGGAGAAGAGAGAAACTCACAGGAATTGCAGGCTGGAGAGGGTAAATTCACTCCATATCATGACACATAGACCAGTAAGACCCAAACTGGGATGCAGTCTGCAGAGGTATGTGGCACACAGCACAGCTTCCTATCAGAGTTCTCACACCTCTGGGCATCTCGTCTGAGATGTCCCCATCTCTGCCATGGTGACCTTCCCCTCCACCCGTGTCCTCCATCCTTCCTGCCATGCAGTCAGCCTTGATCCATCAATTACCTCTCCTCTCCTTTACATAAATCTCAGTTCTTGGTCATCCACTTCCCATCAGCCTTTGCAAAAGACCAACTGTCACGCAAGAAATAACCAAGTTCTGTGCACCGCTGACGTGAGTGTAGAGGCTGGAGTGTGAAATTAGAGCTACAGTGGCAGGTGGACGTGCGTATCTCCAGTGGGTGATAGTACATGCATGTCCATTTCATTATAATTTTTAGAGTATAAAAATAGACTCTATATCCCCTACTGACTATAAGATGTCTTTTCACAGTAATGAGAAATAAACAAAAGCAACCCCTCTCACACATAAACAGTGTAAATTTGGGCTTTTATTCAAGTCAGCTCAGGTTTGAATTCTGGCCAACTGGTAAGAAGCAGCATAATTTTGACAATCACTTAACTTCACTAAGCCTGTTTTCTACCTACAGGATCAAGAACCTGCTCCAAACAAACAAAATATCAGAAGGCAGAGCTGTGATCCAAGCCCTCTTTTTCATGTTCAGAGCATAATTCTCCACCTTCATCCTACAATAATATCCCAATTAATGGAAATAATTATTTATATTTTTGATTGCTCATGACGTTTATAGCAGCCATGCATGAGGACAGCCTCCACTCCTATCCTTGTTACTAACACGTACAATTGAACGAAAAAATATCAAGACATAATACTCAACAAATAGCCCAGTCTCTGCTTCTCAAGTTAGTTAAAAGCACACCAACGGGTAACTGGGAGATTCATACTGAGTAAGTAGCAAATATTCCAGGCCAAATATTCCTTGTGGGAGGGACAGTGATGGTCTCTGCTGCTCTCCATGCAGTGGGGGGCCTCCCTTGGACTAGTCATTAGTGAACCTGCTTCACACCCTCCACAGCTCTTCCTACAGTCTTCCAAGCCCCCAGACTTGCCCCATCCCCTCTCACAGGAGTGCTCTGTCTGCCTGTCGATGCCAGAGGTGCAAGTGAGAGCTTCTTGAGCCATCTGCTGGGGTCTCTGTCTCCTTGGATCTGCTGCAGGAGAGCATCTTCCTGTGACTTCATCCTGTGTGTCCGCCCATTGGCTCTGCCAACTCACAAGGTGGCTGACGTGCTCTGGACAAGACACCCACCAGCACGAGTTCGCCTCTTCTTCATCACGGCAGTCAGGCTTTGTTTCAGCTGTGTCACAGGAGCATTGAGGACAGAAGCAGCAACTGTGACCTCCCCCTTGGCCATCAGAGGCACAGCTCTGCCCTGCTGCAGACCACCTGTAGGCAGACCATGGCTCTCTGACATACTGCATTTGAAAGCAAGTCTACAGTTGTCTTCCAAAATGCTGACTTTTTTGAAACATCATCAAAAAGAAAAAAGAGGAGGGATTGGAAGAAAAGCTGTGAGATGATGGAAACCTGAGAGGGAGAACTGAAGAAGGGTAGAGGACATCAGGCCAGGGCTGAGAAGGGTCACTGCCATCCAGCACTCAAGCCAAGGGTGGGCTGTAGCAGGAGTTTGGGGGTGTCCCAACACGGACAGTGCTGCCCTCTTGCACCATCCCTCAACAGACAGGTGGGGAGTGTGACCGCCTGTGCCAAGGTGGGCAGGAAGGGGAACTACCTCCTATCGAGGCGTGGGAATTTCCTCCTGTGTAGGGAAGTGGAGAACCTATTATTTCTGCTACAACAATTTTGTTCCTTCTCATCTTGTCTCCCTCAAATAGATGCTGGGATCCTGGCCAGGAGGTGCTGTCTTCCGGTTTTCTGTCTTTCCCTGAGCTGGAGTCTCGAGTGGCAGGACAGGGCTCCTGGCAGACTCCTGAAAACTCTGGCATGCCTGCACTGTGACCTGAAATGGATGCTACCTTACCCCTGCAGGGGCACATGCTCCTTTCTCTAGAGTTACAATGTCTTCAGGCTTTTCATCTTCATGGAGGTCACTTTTTACCTCTAAGTTTTTAATTCTCTTACAACATTTAGCTTCTTGGCAGCAGGCTGTGATGCTTGAGTGGTGCTCACACACTGAGTTCTTAGACCTGATAATGCTTATTTTAAAGTTGTAAGGTCTATTAAATTGACCTGAGGAATAAAAATTAAATCATAAGTTCCCCCAACTGACTGATAGAGCCCTCTCTTGGCCAAAGTGACCCCAGAGAAACCTTAAAAACTGAGCTCCTGGCCATGACAGGATGGGACATCAGACACACTTCAGCATGTCCCTTCCATATTAACCTTTAACCGAACTCTTTCCTAAGGAGTAAGCAGAAACCAGCTCTGGCAAACAAGAAACATAGGACTCATTCCTTTATCATCTTTAGCCAATCATCTGAGGCCATGGCTGGACTCACCCTACCTCTTTGCAGTTTCAGAGTGACAGTCACCAGCTTCACAGTGCATCCTTCCTAAAACAGACCACTGCCTCTGAGTCAGTTTTGACTGGATCACAGAGGATGCACAGTGAGTGGTTTCTGGCCCCTGATGCACCTTTTGATGTCAGAGGCTAAAAATTCCACCCCCAGATATGCTAACACATGAACACATGACCCATGAAGAGGCATGAAACTCAAAGGCACATTCACGTTTCTGCTTTCATAAATATTCATTACTCCTCCTATAGCTTATTGAATATGTATGTTCTGCCACCCTGCTCAGCATAAATTCCTACTCCCTTTAGCCCTCCCTGGAAGTATTTGCTTTTGGCAGAGCCAGAGGCTACACTTCCAGCCTGTGAGCTTCAGTCCTTAACAAGAATTAAAGCTCTCCTTTCCAATGTATGAACTGCATGGTTTATCAGTTGACTGTTTTGCTGGTGTTCACACTGCTATCAAGAGCAGTAAGTCATCAATTCTTAGAAAAATATAAGTCTAATAAAGATTTAAACAATCTTTAAGCTCTTGAATATATTTTCAAATAAAACAACTTTTTCCTAATTTGCAAAGACAAAACATCACCAAAAATGACAGAGGTGCAATAATACATGCCTGCACACACATGATCTCAGGTGTTATAAGGATGCCAGGAAAGCAAAACCAAAGTTTTTTTCCCATTCTCACACAGTGATCCACATAGAGTACAGTCACTCCTTCATATCCATGGGTTCTGCATCCATGGATTCAGCCAACCTCGATTCAAAAACATTTGAAAAAAAGGTTGTGTCTGTACTAAACATACAGACTTTTTTTTCTTGCCATTATTCTCTAAACAATACAATGTAACAACTATTTACATAGTAGTTACATTGTATTAGATATAAGTAATCTAGAGGTGATTTAAAGCAACCTTGTCCAACCTGTGGCCTACCCTCCAACACAAATTTGTAAACTTGCTTAAAACATTATGAGATTTTTTTTTGGCGATTTTTAAAAGCTCATCAGCTCTCGTTAGTATTAGTGCATTTTATATGTGGCCCAAGACAATTCTTCTTCCAATGTGGCCCAGGAAAACCAAAAGATTGGACACCCCTGATTTAAAGCATGTGGAGGATGTTTGTAGATTATATGCGAATGCTACACATTCATATATAAGGGACTTGAGCATCTGGTAATTTTGTTGTCCAAATCACCAAAACCCTTCCAGAGGAGGAGTTTTTGGACCAATCTCTTTGAAGATACCAAAGGATAATTGTATTTCTCTGATCACTGGTCACTAAAATGCATAGAGATTTCTCCACACCAGCCACTCCTTCAGCAGATAACAGCTGGGTGTCTCCTAATTCAATTCAATTCTGAAACTCTCTACCTGGACAGTGTCAGACCTCACAGATTAAGGGCTCAGTCCCACCCGACCGCCCTGCTTCAGATACCAGTCACAAGTAGTAGTTTGTGACCTCTGCTTCTGCCCAACTGGCTGCAAATCAAGATTCCCAGTATCCCCTCCTTGGTTTTGATTAATTTGCTACAGTGGCTCACAGAGCTCAGGGAAACACTTTACTTACACTTATTCATTTATTACAATGGATATTTTAAAGTATGGAAAGGAAAGGCAGATGGAAAAGGCACACAGGGTGAGGCATCTGGGAAGGGGCTCAGAGCTCCCACACCTGCTCCGGACACACTGCCCTCCTGGCTCCATGTATTCAGCTATCTGGGAGCTCTCCAAACCCTGTCCTTGTGGGTTTTCACTGAGGTGGCCTTACAGAGGCATGATCGACCACATCATTGGCAATTGGTGATCAACTCAATCTTCAGTCCCTCTCCTCTCCCCAGAGGTTGGCAGGTGGGGCTGAAAGTCCCAACCCCCTAATCCTGCCTATGTCTTTCTGGTGGCCAGCCCCATCCTGAAGCTCTAGGGTCCCCAGTCACCAGTCATTTCATTAGCACACAAATGACACTCTTAGTACTCTGGAGACTTCAAGGGTTTTAGGAGTTTTTTGCCAGTAAATGGGGATGGGGATGAAGACCCAATATATATTTCAAAATATCACAGGAGTCTAAATTGGTAACAGGCTTTCTAACACTCAATTTGTTAAGTCATTGCATGACCTGACAATACAGCTTTAGATTGCTATCCGAAGGGAAAAGTTGGTGGGAGTTCATGAAAAGATATGGATGAAGCTGTTCATTTCAGCCATATTTATTTGTTTATTTATTATTTTTTGAGACAGAGTCTCACTTTGTTGCCTAGGCTGGAGTGCAGTGGCACAATGATGGCTCACTGCAGCCTTGAAATCCTGGGCTCCAGTGATCCTCCTGCCTCAGCCTCCCGAGCAACTGGGACCACATGAGTAGGCTCCTGTGCCCAGCTAATTTTTACTTTTTGTAGCAATGAGGTCCCCCTATATTGCCCAGGCTGGTCTTGAATTCCTGGGCTCACATGATCCTCCCACCTCAATCCTCAAAGTGTTGGGATTACAGGCATGAGCCACTATGACAGAACTCAGCCTTATGTATAATGACAAATGTAAAACAATCTGATCCATCCTATAAACTAAAAATAAAATCCTAAGCTGCCCCCATTGACTGAACAGACCTCCTCTTGGCCAAGGGGACCCCAAGCCTTTTTGCACCCCCTCCCTTTTGGAGTTTAGGTGCAACTCTCCAACATTAACATTAGAGATCCTAAGACTGACAAGGTAGATTCTGTGTCAATAAAAGACCAAATTATAAACAAGACCTAAGGCCATGCCAAGCGAGGGTTTAGTCAGACCTGCAGGCCATCAACCTTGCTACATAGAATCCTTAACTTAAAACATGACTTTCTGCTGACATCACATTTTAGACAGAGCTTACTCCTTTAACCAACCACAAATTAGAGAATTTCTGAATCTATGTATAACCCGTAAACCCCTGCTTCAAGATGTCCCACCTATTTGGGTCACACCAGTGTACACCTTCCATGTGTTGATTTATGCCTTTACTTAGAACTCTTTCCTCCTTAAAATGTATACAACCAAACTGTAGCCCGACTGCCTCGGGAGTGCTTCCTCAGGACCTCTGAGACAGTTTCCCCAGGCCACGGTCACTCATTCACTCACAGGAAACCTCTTTCAAATATTTTACAGAGTTTGGCTTTTCCATCAATACTCCACATATGAGAATTCTCAAATCAGCATTCCTCAGTTTAGATTATTTATTCGCTCTTGTCACTCTTTTTGACATCATCAAAAAGAAAAAGAGGAGGGATTGGAAGAAAAGCTGTGAGATGATGGAAACCTGAGAGGGAGAACTGAAGAAGGGTGGAGGACATCAGGCCAGGGCTGAGAGGGGTCGTTGCCATCGCCAGCACTCAAGCCAAGGGTGGGCTGGACCAGGGGTTTGTGGATGTCCCAACATGGACAGTGCTGCCCTCTTGCACCATCCCTCAACAGACAGGTGGGGAGTGTGACTGCCTGTGCCAAGGTGGGCAGGAAGCGGAACTGCCTCCTATCAAGGTGTGGGAATTTCTTCCTGTGTAGGGAAGTGGAGAACCTATTATTTTTGCTGCAACAATTTTGTTCCTTCTCGTCTTGTCTCCCTCAAATAGATGCTGGGATCCTGGCCAGGAGGTGCTGTCTTCCGGTTTTCTGTCTTTCCCTGAGCTGGAGTCTTGAGTGACAGGACAGGGCTCCTGGCAGACTCCTGAAAAACTCTGGCATGCCTACACTGTGACCTGAAATGGATGCTACCTTACCCCCTGCGGGGACACATGCTCCTTTCTCTAGAGTTACAGTGTCTTCAGGCTTTTCATCTTCATGGAGGTCACTTTTTACCTCAAGTTATTAATTCTCTTACAACATTTAGCTTCTTGGCAGCAGGCTGTGATGCTTGAGTGGTGCTCACACACTGAGTTCTTAGACCTGATAATGCTTATTTTAAAGTTGCAAGGTCTATTAAATTGACCTGAGGAATAAAAATTAAATCATAAATTTCCCTAACTGACTGACAGAACCCTCTCTTGGCCAAAGGGACCCCAGAGAAACCTTAAAAACTGAGCTCCCGGCCATGACGAGATGGGAGGTCAGACACACTTCAGCATGTCGCTTCCATTTGAACCTTTAACCAAACTCTTTCCTAAGGAGTAAGCAGAAACCAGCTCTGGCAAACAAGAAACACAGGAATCATTCGTTTATCATCTTTAGCCAATCTTCTGAGGCTGTGGCTGGACTCACCCTACCTCTTTGCAGTTTTGGAGTGATAGTCACCAGCTTCACAGTGCATCTTTCCTAAAACGGACCACTGCCTCTGGGCCAGTTTTGACTGGCTCACAGAGGATGCACAGTGAGTGGTTTCTGGCCTCTGCTGCACCTTTTGATGTCAGAGGCTAAAAACTCCACCCCCAGATCATGCTAATGCATGAACACGTGACCCATGAAGAGGCATGAAACTCAATGGCACATTCATGTTTCTCCTTTCATAAATATTCATTACTCCTCCTACAGCTTATTGAATATGTATGTTCTGCCACCCCACTCAGCATAAATTCCGACTCCCTTTGCCCCTCCCTTGAAGCATTTGCTTTTGGCAGAGCCAGAGGCTACACTTTCCAGCCTGTGAGCTTCAGTCCTTAACAAGAATTAAAGCTCTCCTTTCCAATGCATGAACTACACGATTTATCAGTTGACTGCTTTGCTGGTGTTCACACTGCTATCAACAGCAGTAAGCAGTCAATTCTTAGAAAAATGTAAGGCTAATAAAGATTTTAAAAATCTTTAAGCTCTTGAATGTATTTTCAAATAAGACAACTTTTCTCCTAATTTGCAAAGATAAAACATCACCAAAAATGACAGAGGTGCAATAATAGATGATGCCTGCACACACATGATCTCAGGCATTTTAAGGATGCCAGGAAAGCCAAACCAAAGTGTTTTTCCGGTTCTCACACAGTGATCCACACAGAGTACAGTCACTCCTTCATATCCATGGGTTCTGCATCCATGGATTCAGCCAACCTCGATTCAAACAAACAAACAAAATATCAGAAGGCAGAGCTGTGATCCAAGCCCTCTTTTTCATGTTCGGAGCATAATTCTCCACTTTCATCCTACAATAATATCCCAACTAATGGAAATAATTATTTTTATTTATATTTTTGATTGCTTATGACGTTTATAGCAGCCATGCATGAGGACAGCCTCCACCCCTACCCTTGTTAGTAACACGTACAATCGAACTAAAAAATATCAAGACATGATACTCAACAAACAGCCCAGTCCTTGCTTCTCATGTTAGTTAAAAGCACACCAACGGGTAACTGGGAGATTCATACTGAGTAAGTAGCAAATATTCCAGGCCAAATATTCCTTGTGGGAGGGGCAGTGATGGTCTCTGCTGCTTTCCATGCAGTGGGAGATCTCCCTTGGACTGGTCATTAGTGAACCTGCTTCACACCCTCTGCAGCTCTTCCTGCAGTCTTCCAAGGCCCCAGACTTGCCCTGTCCCCTCTCACAGGAGTGCTCTGTCTGCCTGTTGATGCTGGAGGTGCAGGTGGGAGCTTCTCGGGCCATCTGCTGGGGTCTCTGTCTCCTTGGATCTGCTGCAGGAGAGCATCTTCCTGTAACCTCATCCTGTGTGTCTGCCCATTGGCTCTGCCAACTCACAGGGCGGCTGGCGTGCTCTGGACAAGACACACACCAGCACGAGTTCGCCTCTTCTTCATCACGGCGGTCAGGCTTTGTTTTAACTGTGTCACAGGAGCATTGAGGAGGACAGAAGCAGCAACTGTGACCTCCCCCTTGGCCATCAGAGGCACAGCTCTGCCCTGCTGCAGGCCACCTGTAGGCAGACCATGGCTCTCTGACACACTGCATTTGAAAGCAAGTCCACAGTTGTCTTCCAAAATGCTGACTCTTTTGAAACATCATCAAAAAGAAAAAAGAGGAGGGATTGGAAGAAAAGCTGTGAGATGATGGAAACCTGAGAGGGAGAACTGAAGAAGGGTGGAGGACATCAGGCCAGGGCTGAGAGGGGTCGTTGCCATCGCCAGCACTCAAGCCAAGGGTGGGCTGGACCAGGGGTTTGTGGGTGTCCCAACACGGACAGTGCTGCCCTCTTGCACCATCCCTCAACAGACAGGTGGGGAGTGTGACCGCCTGTGCCAAGGTGGGCAGGAAGGGGAACTACCTCCTATCGAGGCGTGGGAATTTCCTCCTGTGTAGGGAAGTGGAGAACCTATTATTTCTGCTACAACAATTTTGTTCCTTCTCATCTTGTCTCCCTCAAATAGATGCTGGGATCCTGGCCAGGAGGTGCTGTCTTCCGGTTTTCTGTCTTTCCCTGAGCTGGAGTCTCGAGTGGCAGGACAGGGCTCCTGGCAGACTCCTGAAAAACTCTGGCATGCCTGCACTGTGACCTGAAATGGATGCTACCTTACCCCTGCAGGGGCACATGCTCCTTTCTCTAGAGTTACAATGTCTTCAGGCTTTTCATCTTCATGGAGGTCACTTTTTACCTCTAAGTTTTTAATTCTCTTACAACATTTAGCTTCTTGGCAGCAGGCTGTGATGCTTGAGTGGTGCTCACACACTGAGTTCTTAGACCTGATAATGCTTATTTTAAAGTTGTAAGGTCTATTAAATTGACCTGAGGAATAAAAATTAAATCATAAGTTCCCCCAACTGACTGATAGAGCCCTCTCTTGGCCAAAGTGACCCCAGAGAAACCTTAAAAACTGAGCTCCTGGCCATGACAGGATGGGACATCAGACACACTTCAGCATGTCCCTTCCATATTAACCTTTAACCGAACTCTTTCCTAAGGAGTAAGCAGAAACCAGCTCTGGCAAACAAGAAACATAGGACTCATTCCTTTATCATCTTTAGCCAATCATCTGAGGCCATGGCTGGACTCACCCTACCTCTTTGCAGTTTCAGAGTGACAGTCACCAGCTTCACAGTGCATCCTTCCTAAAACAGACCACTGCCTCTGAGTCAGTTTTGACTGGATCACAGAGGATGCACAGTGAGTGGTTTCTGGCCCCTGATGCACCTTTTGATGTCAGAGGCTAAAAATTCCACCCCCAGATATGCTAACACATGAACACATGACCCATGAAGAGGCATGAAACTCAAAGGCACATTCACGTTTCTGCTTTCATAAATATTCATTACTCCTCCTATAGCTTATTGAATATGTATGTTCTGCCACCCTGCTCAGCATAAATTCCTACTCCCTTTAGCCCTCCCTGGAAGTATTTGCTTTTGGCAGAGCCAGAGGCTACACTTCCCAGCCTGTGAGCTTCAGTCCTTAACAAGAATTAAAGCTCTCCTTTCCAATGTATGAACTGCATGGTTTATCAGTTGACTGTTTTGCTGGTGTTCACACTGCTATCAAGAGCAGTAAGTCATCAATTCTTAGAAAAATATAAGTCTAATAAAGATTTAAACAATTTTTAAGCTCTTGAATATATTTTCAAATAAAACAACTTTTTTCCTAATTTGCAAAGACAAAACATCACCAAAAATGACAGAGGTGCAATAATACATGCCTGCACACACATGATCTCAGGTGTTATAAGGATGCCAGGAAAGCAAAACCAAAGTTTTTTTCCCATTCTCATACAGTGATCCACATAGAGTACAGTCACTCCTTCATATCCATGGGTTCTGCATCCATGGATTCAGTCAACCTTGATTCAAAAACATTTGAAAAAAAAAGAAGGTTGTTTCTGTACTAAACATACAGACTTTTTTTCTTATTATTCTCTAAATAATACAATGTAACAACTATTTACATAGTAGTTACATTGTATTAGATATAAGTAATCTAGAGGTGATTTAAAGCAATGTTGTTCAACCTGTGGCCTACCCTCCAACACAAATTGTAAACTTTCTTAAAACATTATGAGGGTTTTTTTGGCAATTTTTTAAAGCTCATCAGCTCTCGTTAGTATTAGCGTATTTTATATGTGGCCCAAGACAATTCTTCTTCCAATGTGACCCAGGAAAACCAAAAGATTGGACACCCCTGATTTAAAGCATGTGGAGGATGTTTGTAGGTTATATGCAATGCTACACTTTCATATATAAGGGACTTGAGAATCCGGTAATTTTGGTGTACAAATCACCAAAGCCCTTTCAGAGGAGGAGTTTTGGGACGAATCTCTTTGAATATACCAAAGGTTAATTGTATTTCTCTGATCACTGTTCACTAAAATGCATAGAGATTTCTCCACACCAGCCACTCCTTCAGCAGATAACAGCTGGGTGTCTCCTAATTCAATTCAATTCTGAAACTCTCTACCTGGACAGTGTCAGACCTCACAGGTTAAGGGCTCAGTCCCACCAGGCTGCCCTGCTTCAGATACCAGTCACAAGTAGTAGGTTGTGACCTGTGCTTCTGCCCAACTGGCTGCAAATCAGGATTCCCAGTATCCCCTCCTCAGGTTTGATTAATTTGCTACAGTGGCTCACAAGCTCAGGGAAACACTTTACTTACACTTATTCATTTATTACAATGGATATTTTAAAGTATGGAAAGGAAAGGCAGATGGAAAAGGCACACAGGGTGAGGCATCTGGGAAGGGGCTCAGAGCTCCCACACCTGCTCCGGACACACTGCCCTCCTGGCTCCATGTATTCAGCTATCTGGGAGCTCTCCAAACCCTGTCCTTGTGGGTTTTCACTGAGGTGGCCTTACAGAGGCATGATCGACCACATCATTGGCAATTGGTGATCAACTCAATCTTCAGTCCCTCTCCTCTCCCCAGAGGTTGGCAGGTGGGGCTGAAAGTCCCAACCCCCTAATCCTGCCTATGTCTTTCTGGTGGCCAGCCCCCATCCTGAAGCTCTCTAGGGTCCCCAGTCACCAGTCATTTCATTAGCACACAAATGACACTCTTAGTACTCTGGAGACTTCAAGGGTTTTAGGAGTTTTTTGCCAGTAAATGGGGATGGGGATGAAGACCCAATATATATTTCAAAATATCACAGGAGTCTAAATTGGTAACAGGCTTTCTAACACTCAATTTGTTAAGTCATTGCATGACCTGACAATACAGCTTTAGATTGCTATCCGAAGGGAAAAGTTGGTGGGAGTTCATGAAAAGATATGGATGAAGCTGTTCATTTCAGCCGTATTTATTCGTTTATTTATTTATTATTTTTTGAGGCAGAGTCTCACTCTGTTGCCTAGGCTGGAGTGCAGTGGCACAATGATGGCTCACTGCAGCCTTGAAATCCTGGGCTCCAGGGATCCTCCTGCCTCAGCCTCCTGAGCAGCTGGGACCACATGAGTAGGCTCCTGTGCCCAGCTAATTCTTATTTTTTGTAGCAACGAGGTTCCCCTATATTGCCCAGGCTGGTCTTGAATTCCTGGACTCACATGATCCTCCCACCTCAACCCTCAAAGTGTTAGGATTACAGGCATGAGCCACTATGCCCAGCCTCAGTCTTATTTATAATGACAAAAGAAAAACAATCTGATCCATCCTATAAACTAAAAATAAAATCCTAAGCTGCCCCCGTTGACTGAACAGACCCTCTCTTGGCCAACGGCACCCCAAACGTTTTTGCACCCCCCTCTCTTTTGGAGTTTAGGTGCAACTCTCCAACATTAGCATTAGAGATTCTGAGACTGACAAGGCAGAGTCTGTGTCAATAAAAGACCAAATTATAAACAAGACCGAAGGCCATGCCAGGCGAGGGTTTAGTCAGGCCTGCAGGCCATCAACCTTGCTACATAGCATCCTTAACTTAAAACATGACTTTCTGCTGACATCACATTTTAGACAGAGCTTACTCCTTTAACCAACCGCAAATTAGAGAATTTCTGAATCTATGTATAACCTGTAAACCCCTGCTTCAAGATGTCCCAACTATTCGGGTCACACCAGTGTACACCTTCCATGTGTTGATTTATGTCTTTGCCTAGAACTCTTTCCTCCTTAAAATGTATACAACCAAACTGTAACCCGACTGCCTCGGGAATGCTTCCTCAGGACCTCTGAGACTGTTTCCCCAGGCCACGGTCACTCATTCACTCACAGGAAACCTCTTTCAAATATTTTACAGAGTTTGGCTTTTCCATCAATACTCCATGTCTGAGAATGCTCAAATCAGCATTCCTCAATTTAGGTTATCTATTTGCTCCTGTCACTGTTTTTGACATGCTCTGATATGACCTATGCTTTTTCCTAGTTCTCCTTGCATGTCCCCAGAGACATGTTCTGTCAGTGTCACCTTCCAAGTGTATCATGCATCTGTCCACTTGCCACCATCTCTCTGCTACCCCCTTACTGGGAGTCCTGTCCCTCTTACTTGACGGTAAGTGCTTTGTGCTTCTTGCTTCTTGACAGTAAGTGCTTGCGAATGGTGCTTCTTCCAGCCAATTCTCTTATGCAGCAGCCAAAATACCATTTTGGGAAAACCAAGCTTGTTCCTACCTTACAACTTTTTTACTAGCTGCAAATTCAAGTTTCTCAGAAAGCTTCTTTCCAGTTTTGAACGGAAGATATTTCCTTTTTCACCATAGCCCTCTATGGGCTTCCAAATATCCTTTGCCATTCCACAAGAACAGCCTTAGCGAAAGGCTTCTTGAAGGGAAAGATGTAACTCTGTCAGATGAATTAACAGAACACAGAGCAGTTTCTCAGAAAGCTTCTTTCCAGTTTTGAACGGAAGATATTTTTCACCGTAGCCCTCTATGGGCTTCCAAATATCCTTTGCCAATTCCACAAGAACAGCCTTAGGAAATGCTTCTTGAAGGGAAAGATGAAACTCTTGAGATGAATTAACAGAACACAGAGCAGTTACTCAGAAAGCTTCTTCCAATTTTTGAACGGAAGATATTTCTTTTTCACCATAGCCCTCTAAGGGCTTCCAAATATCCCTTTGCCAATTCCACAAGAACAGCCTTAGCGAAAGGCTTTGAAGGGAATGATGTAACTCTGTGAGATGAATTCACAGAACACAGAGCAGTTTCTCAGAAAGCTTCCTCCAGTTTTGAACGGAAGATATTTCCTTTTTCACCATAGCCTCTATGGGCTTCCAAATATCCTTTGCCAATTCCACAAGAACAGCCTTAGCGAAAGGCTTCTTAAAGGAAAGATGTAACTCTGTGAGATGAATTCACAGAACACAGAGCAGTTTCTCAGAAAGCTTCTTTCCAGTTTTGATCGGAAGATATTTCCTTTTCAACATAGCCCTCATGGGCTTCCAAATATCCCTTTGCCAATTGCACAAGAACAGCCTTAGCGAAAGGCTTCTTGAAGGGAAAGATGTAACTCTGTGAGATGAATTAACAGAA
>JAKFHT010000421.1:0-64432 GCA_023783455.1 Erythrocebus patas
TATGGTGAAAAAATATCTTCCGTTCAAAACTGGAAAGAAGCTTTCTGAGAAACTGCTCTGTGTTCTGTTAATTCATCTCACAGAGTTACATCTTTCCTTCAAGAAGCCTTCGCTAAGGCTGTTCTTGTGGAATTGGCAAAGGATATTTGGAAGCCCATAGAGGGCTATGGTGAAAAAGGAAATATCTTCCGTTCAAAACTGGAAAGAAGCTTTCTGAGAAACTGCTCTGTGTTCTGTTAATTCATCTCACAGAGTTACATCTTTCCCTTCAAGAAGCCTTTCGCTAAGGCTGTTCTTGTGGAGTTGGCAAAGCGATATTTGGAAGCCCATACAGGTCTATGGTGATAAAGGAAATATCTTCCGTTCAAAACCGGAAAGAAGCTTTCTGAAAAACTGCTCTGTGTTCTGTTAATTCATCTCACAGAGTTACATCTTTCCCTTCAAGAAGCCTTTCGCTAAGGCTGTTCTTGTGGAATTGTCAAAGGGATACTTGGAAGCCCATAGAGGGCTATGGTGAAAAAGGAAATATCTTCCTTACAAAACTGGAAAGAAACTTTCGGAGAAACTGCTCTGTGTTCTGTTAATTCATCTCACAGAGTTACATCTTTCCTTCAAGAAGCCTTTCGCTAATGCTGTTCTTGTGGAATTGGCAGAGTGATATTTGGAAGCCCATAGAGGGCTATGTTGAAAAAGGAAATATCTTCCGTTCAAAACTGGAAAGAAGCTTTCTGAGAAACTGCTCTGTGTTCTGTTAATTCATCTCACAGAGTTACATCTTTCCTTCAAAAGCCTTTCGCTAAGGCAGTTCTTGTGCAATTGGCAAAGGATATTTGGAAGCCCATAGAGGCTATGGTGAAAAGGAAATATCTTCCGTTCAAAACCGGAAAGAAGCTTTCTGAGAAACTGCTCTGTGTTGTGTTAATTCATCTCACAGAGTTACATCTTTCCTTCAAGAAGCCTTTCGCTAAGACTGTTCTTGTGGAATTGGCAAAGTGATATTTGGAAGCCCATAGAGGGCTATGGTGAAAAGGAAATATCTTCCGTTAAAAACTGGAAAGAAGCATTCTGAGAAACTGCTCTGTGTTCTGTTAATTCATCTCACAGGTTACATCTTTCCTTCAAGCCTTTCGCTAAGGCTGTTCTTTTGGAATTGGCAGAGTGATATTTGGAAGCCCATAGAGGGCTATGGTGAAAAAGGAAATATCTTCCGTTCAAAACTGGAAAGAAGCTTTTGAGAAACTGCTCTGTGTTCTGTTAATTCATCTCACAGAGTTACATCTTTCCTTCAAGAAGCCTTTCTCTAAGGCTGTTCTTGTGGAATTGGCAAAGTGATATTTGGAAGCCCATAGAGGGCTATGGTGAAAAAGGAAATATCTTCCGTTCAAAACTGGAAAGTAGCTTTCTGAGAAACTGCTCTTTGTTCTCTTAATTCATCTCACAGAGTTACATCTTTCGCCTCAAGAAGCCTTTCGCTAAGGCTGTTCTGGTGGAATTGGCAAAGGGATATTTGGAAGCCCATAGAGGGCTATGGTGAAAAAGGAAATATCTTCCGTTCAAAACTGGAAAGAAGCTTTCTGAGAAACTGCTCTCTGTTCTGTTAATTCATCTCACAGAGTTACATCTTTCCCTTCAAGAAGCCTTTCGCTAAGGCTGTTCTTGTGGAATTGGCAAAGGATATTTGGAAGCCCATAGAGGGCTATGGTGAAAAAGGAAATATCTTCCGTTCAAAACTGGAAAGAAGCTTTCTGAGAAACTGCTCTGTGTTCTGTTAATTCATCTCACAGAGTTACATCTTTCCCTTCAAGAAGCCTTTCGCTAAGGCTGTTCTTGTGGAATTGGCAAAGGCATATTTGGAAGCCCATAGAGGGCTATGGTGAAAAAGGAAATATCTTCCGTTCAAAACTGGAAAGAAGCTTTCTGAGAAACTGCTCTGTGTTCTGTTAATTCATCTCACAGAGTTACATCTTCCCTTCAAAAAGCCTTTCGCTAAGGCTGTTCTTGTGGAATTGGCAAAGGGATATTTGGAAGCCCGTAGAGGGCTATGGTGAAAAAAAAATATCTTCCGTTCAAAACTGGAAAGAAGCTTTCTGAGAAACTGCTCTGTGTTCTGTTAATTCATCTCACAGAGTTACATCTTTCCCTTCAAGAAGCCTTTCGCTAAGGCTGTTCTTGTGGAGTTGGCAAAGCGATATTTGGAAGCCCATACAGGTCTATGGTGATAAAGGAAATATCTTCCGTTCAAAACCGGAAAGAAGCTTTCTGAAAAACTGCTCTGTGTTCTGTTAATTCATCTCACAGAGTTACATCTTTCCCTTCAAGAAGCCTTTCGCTAAGGCTGTTCTTGTGGAATTGTCAAAGGGATACTTGGAAGCCCATAGAGGGCTATGGTGAAAAAGGAAATATCTTCCTTACAAAACTGGAAAGAAACTTTCGGAGAAACTGCTCTGTGTTCTGTTAATTCATCTCACAAAATTACATCTTTCCCTTCAAGAAGCCTTTCGCTAATGCTGTTCTTGTGGAATTGGCAGAGTGATATTTGGAAGCCCATAGAGGGCTATGTTGAAAAAGGAAATATCTTCCGTTCAAAACTGGAAAGAAGCTTTCTGAGAAACTGCTCTGTGTTCTGTTAATTCATCTCACAGAGTTACATCTTTCCTTCAAAAGCCTTTCGCTAAGGCTGTTCTTGTGGAATTAGCAAGGGATATTTGGAAGCCCATAGAGGGCTATGGTGAAAAAAATATCTTCCGTTCAAAACCGGAAAGAAGCTTTCTGAGAAACTGCTCTGTGTTGTGTTAATTCATCTCACAGAGTTACATCTTTCCCTTCAAGAAGCCTTTCGCTAAGACTGTTCTTGTGGAATTGGCAAAGTGATATTTGGAAGCCCATAGAGGGCTATGGTGAAAAAGGAAATATCTTCCGTTCAAAACTGGAAAGAAGCATTCTGAGAAACTGCTCTGTGTTCTGTTAATTCATCTCACAGAGTTACATCTTTCCCTTCAAGAAGCCTTTCGCTAAGGCTGTTCTTTTGGAATTGGCAGAGTGATATTTGGAAGCCCATAGAGGGCTATGGTGAAAAAGGAAATATCTTCCGTTCAAAACTGGAAAGAAGCTTTTTGAGAAACTGCTCTGTGTTCTGTTAATTCATCTCACAGAGTTACATCTTTCCCTTCAAGAAGCCTTTGGCTAAGTCTGTTCTTGTGGAATTGGCAAAGTGATATTTGGAAGCCCATAGAGGGCTACGGGGAAAAAGGAAATATCTTCCGTTCAAAACTGGAAAGTAGCTTTCTGAGAAACTGCTCTTTGTTCTCTTAATTCATCTCACAGAGTTACATCTTTCGCCTCAAGAAGCCTTTCGCTAAGGCTGTTCTGGTGGAATTGGCAAAGGGATATTTGAAAGCCCATAGAGGGCTATGGTGAAAAAGGAAATATCTTCCGTTCAAAACTGGAAAGAAGCTTTCTGAGAAACTGCTCTGTGTTCTGTTAATTCATCTCACAGAGTTACATCTTTCCCTTCAAGAAGCCTTTCGCTAAGGCTGTTCTTGTGGAATTAGCAAAGGATATTTGGAAGCCCATAGAGGGCTACGGGAAAAAGGAAATATCTTCCGTTCAAAACTGGAAAGAAGCTTTCTGAGAAACTGCTCTGTGTTCTGTTAATTCATCTCACAGAGTTACATCTTTCCTTCAAGAAGCCTTTCTCTAAGGCTGTTCTTGTGGAATTGGCAAAGGATATTTGGAAGCCCATAGAGGCTATGGTGAAAAAGGAAATATCTTCCGTTCAAAACTGGAAAGAAGCTTTCTGAGAAACTGCTCTGTGTTCTGTTAATTCATCTCACAGAGTTACATCTTTCCCTTCAAAAGCCTTTCGCTAAGGCTGTTCTTGTGGAATTGGCAAAGGATATTTGGAAGCCCATAGAGGGCTATGGTGAAAAAAATATCTTCCGTTCAAAACTGGAAAGAAGCTTTCTGAGAAACTGCTCTGTGTTCTGTTAATTCATCTCACAGAGTTACATCTTTCCTTCAAGAAGCCTTTCGCTAAGGCTGTTCTTGTGGAATTGGCAAAGGATATTTGGAAGCCCATAGAGGGCTATGGGAAAAAGGAAATATCTTCCGTTCAAAACTGGAAAGAAGCTTTCTGAGAAACTGCTCTGTGTTCTGTTAATTCATCTCACAGAGTTACATCTTTCCCTTCAAGAAGCCTTTCTCTAAGGCTGTTCTTGTGGAATTAGCAAAGGATATTTGGAAGCCCGTAGAGGGCTATGGTGAAAAAAAAATATCTTCCGTTCAAAACTGGAAAGAAGCTTTCTGAGAAACTGCTCTGTGTTCTGTTAATTCATCTCACAGAGTTACATCTTTCCCTTCAAGAAGCCTTTCGCTAAGGCTGTTCTTGTGGAATTGGCAAAGGGATATTTGGAAGCCCATAGAGGGCTATGGTGAAAAAAAATATCTTCCGTTCAAAACTGGAAAGAAGCTTTCTGAGAAACTGCTCTGTGTTCTGTTAATTCATCTCACAGAGTTACATCTTTCCCTTCAAGAAGCCTTTCGCTAAGGCTGTTCTTGTGGAGTTGGCAAAGCGATATTTGGAAGCCCATACAGGTCTATGGTGATAAAGGAAATATCTTCCGTTCAAAACCGGAAAGAAGCTTTCTGAAAAACTGCTCTGTGTTCTGTTAATTCATCTCACAGAGTTACATCTTTCCCTTCAAGAAGCCTTTCGCTAAGGCTGTTCTTGTGGAATTGTCAAAGGGATACTTGGAAGCCCATAGAGGGCTATGGTGAAAAAGGAAATATCTTCCTTACAAAACTGGAAAGAAACTTTCGGAGAAACTGCTCTGTGTTCTGTTAATTCATCTCACAAAATTACATCTTTCCCTTCAAGAAGCCTTTCGCTAATGCTGTTCTTGTGGAATTGGCAGAGTGATATTTGGAAGCCCATAGAGGGCTATGTTGAAAAAGGAAATATCTTCCGTTCAAAACTGGAAAGAAGCTTTCTGAGAAACTGCTCTGTGTTCTGTTAATTCATCTCACAGAGTTACATCTTTCCCTTCAAAAAGCCTTTCGCTAAGGCAGTTCTTGTGCAATTGGCAAAGGGATATTTGGAAGCCCATAGAGGGCTATGGTGAAAAAGGAAATATCTTCCGTTCAAAACCGGAAAGAAGCTTTCTGAGAAACTGCTCTGTGTTGTGTTAATTCATCTCACAGAGTTACATCTTTCCCTTCAAGAAGCCTTTCGCTAAGACTGTTCTTGTGGAATTGGCAAAGTGATATTTGGAAGCCCATAGAGGGCTATGGTGAAAAAGGAAATATCTTCCGTTAAAAACTGGAAAGAAGCATTCTGAGAAACTGCTCTGTGTTCTGTTAATTCATCTCACAGAGTTACATCTTTCCCTTCAAGAAGCCTTTCGCTAAGGCTGTTCTTTTGGAATTGGCAGAGTGATATTTGGAAGCCCATAGAGGGCTATGGTGAAAAAGGAAATATCTTCCGTTCAAAACTGGAAAGAAGCTTTTTGAGAAACTGCTCTGTGTTCTGTTAATTCATCTCACAGAGTTACATCTTTCCCTTCAAGAAACCTTTGGCTAAGTCTGTTCTTGTGGAATTGGCAAAGTGATATTTGGAAGCCCATAGGGCTATGGTGAAAAATATCTTCCGTTCAAAACTGGAAAGAAGCTTTCTGAGAAACTGCTCTGTGTTCTGTTAATTCATCTCACAGAGTTACATCTTTCCCTTCAAAAGCCTTTCGCTAAGGCTGTTCTTGTGGAATTGGCAAAGTGATATTTGGAAGCCCATAGAGGGCTATGGTGAAAAAGGAAATATCTTCCGTTCAAAACTGGAAAGAAGCTTTCTGAGAAACTGCTCTGTGTTGTGTTAATTCATCTCACAGAGTTACATCTTTCCTTCAAGAAGCCTTTCGCTAAGGCTGTTCTTGTGGAATTGGCAAAGGATATTTGGAAGCCCATAGGGCTATGGTGAAAAAGGAAATATCTTCCGTTCAAAACTGGAAAGAAGCTTTCTGAAACTGCTCTGTGTTCTGTTAATTCATCTCACAGAGTTACATCTTTCCCTTCAAGAAGCCTTTCGCTAAGGCTGTTCTTGTGGAATTGGCAAGGATATTTGGAAGCCCATAGAGGGCTATGGTGAAAAAGAAATATCTTCCGTTCAAAACTGGAAAGAAGCTTTCTGAGAAACTGCTCTGTGTTCTGTTAATTCATCTCACAGAGTTACATCTTTCCCTTCAAAAGCCTTTCGCTAAGGCTGTTCTTGTGGAATTGGCAAAGGATATTTGGAAGCCCATAGAGGGCTATGGTGAAAAAGGAAATATCTTCCGTTCAAAACTGGAAAGAAACTTTCTGAGAAACTGCTCTGTGTTCTGTTAATTCATCTCACAGAGTTACATCTTTCCTTCAAGAAGCCTTTCGCTAAGGCTGTTCTTGTGGAATTGGCAAAGGATATTTGGAAGCCCATAGAGGGCTATGGTGAAAAAGGAAATATCTTCCGTTCAAAACTGGAAAGAAGCTTTCTGAGAAACTGCTCTGTGTTCTGTTAATTCATCTCACAGAGTTACATCTTTCCTTCAAGAAGCCTTTCGCTAAGGCTGTTCTTGTGGAATTGGCAAGGATATTTGGAAGCCCATAGAGGGCTATGGTGAAAAAGGAAATATCTTCCGTTCAAAACTGGAAAGAAGCTTTCTGAGAAACTGCTCTGTGTTCTGTTAATTCATCTCACAGAGTTACATCTTTCCCTTCAAGAAGCCTTTCGCTAAGGCTGTTCTTGTGGAATTGGCAAACGGATATTTGGAAGCCCATAGAGGGCTATGGTGAAAAAGGAAATATCTTCCGTTCAAAACTGGAAAGAAGCTTTCTGAAAACTGCTCTGTGTTCTGTTAATTCATCTCACAGAGTTACATCTTTCCCTTCAAGAAGCCTTTCGCTAAGGCTGTTCTTGTGGAATTGGCAAACGGATATTTGGAAGCCCATAGAGGGCTATGGTGAAAAAGGAAATATCTTCCGTTCAAAACTGGAAAAGCTTTCTGAGAAACTGCTCTGTGTTCTGTTAATTCATCTCACAGAGTTACATCTTTCCTTCAAGAAGCCTTTCGCTAAGGCTGTTCTTGTGGAATTAGCAGGTGATATTTGGAAGCCCATAGAGGGCTATGGTGAAAAAGGAAATATCTTCCGTTCAAAACTGGAAAGAAGCTTTCTGAGAAACTGCTCTGTGTTCTGTTAATTCATCTCACAGAGTTACATCTTTCCTTCAAGAAGCCTTTCGCTAAGGCTGTTCTTGTGGAATTAGCAAAGTGATATTTGGAAGCCCATAGAGGCTATGGTGAAAAAAAAAATATCTTCCGTTCAAAACTGGAAAAAGCTTTCTGAAAACTGCTCTGTGTTCTGTTAATTCATCTCACAGGTTACATCTTTCCCTTCAAGAAGCCTTTCGCTAAGGCTGTTCTTGTGGAATTGGCAAGTGATATTTGGAAGCCCATAGAGGGCTATGGTGAAAGGAAATATCTTCCGTTCAAAACTGGAAAGAAGCTTTCTGAGAAACTGCTCTGTGTTCTGTTAATTCATCTCACAGAGTTACATCTTTCCCTAAAAAAAGCCTTTCGCTAAGGCTGTTCTTGTGGAATTGGCAAAGTGATATTTGGAAGCCCATACAGGCTATGGTGATAAAGGAAATATCTTCCGTTCAAAACCGGAAAGAAGCTTTCTGAGAAACTGCTCTGTGTTCTGTTAATTCATCTCACAGAGTTACATCTTTCCCTTCAAGAAGCCTTTCGCTAAGGCTGTTCTTGTGGAATTGGCAAAGGGATATTTGGAAGCCCATAGAGGGCTATGGTGAAAAAGGAAATATCTTCCGTTCAAAACTGGAAAGAAGCTTTCTGAGAAACTGCTCTGTGTTCTGTTAATTCATCTCACAGAGTTACATCTTTCCTTCAAGAAGCCTTTCGCTAAGGCTGTTCTTGTGGAATTGGCAAGTGATATTTGGAAGCCCATAGAGGGCTATGGTGAAAAGGAAATATCTTCCGTTCAAAACTGGAAAGAAGCTTTCTGAGAAACTGCTCTGTGTTCTGTTAATTCATCTCACAGAGTTACATCTTTCCCTTCAAAAGCCTTTCGCTAAGGCATGTTCTTGTGGAATTGGCAAAGGATATTTGGAAGCCCATAGAGGCTATGGTGAAAAAGGAAATATCTTCCGTTCAAAACTGGAAGAAGCTTTCTGAAACTGCTCTGTGTTGTTAATTCATCTCACAGAGTTACATCTTTCCCTTCAAGAAGCCTTTCGCTAAGGCTGTTCTTGTGGAATTGGCAAAAGTGATATTTGGAAGCCCATAGGGCTATGGTGAAAAAGGAAATATCTTCCGTTCAAAACTGGAAAGAAGCTTCTGAAACTGCTCTGTGTTCTGTTAATTCATCTCACAGAGTTACATCTTTCCCTTCAAGAAGCCTTTCGCTAAGGCTGTTCTTTTGGAATTGGCAGAGTGATATTTGGAAGCCCATAGAGGGCTATGGTGAAAAAAATATCTTCCGTTCAAAACTGGAAGAAGCTTTCTGAGAAACTGCTCTGTGTTCTGTTAATTCATCTCACAGAGTTACATCTTTCCTTCAAAAGCCTTTCGCTAAGTCTGTTCTTGTGGAATTGGCAAAGTGATATTTGGAAGCCCATAGAGGGCTACGGGGAAAAAGGAAATATCTTCCGTTCAAAACTGGAAAGTAGCTTTCTGAGAAACTGCTCTTTGTTCTCTTAATTCATCTCACAGAGTTACATCTTTCCTTCAAGAAGCCTTTTAAGGCTGTTCTTGTGGAATTGGCAAAGGATATTTGAAAGCCCATAGAGGGCTATGGTGAAAAAGGAAATATCTTCCGTTCAAAACTGGAAAGAAGCTTTCTGAGAAACTGCTCTCTGTTCTGTTAATTCATCTCACAGAGTTACATCTTTCCCTTCAAGAAGCCTTTCGCTAAGGCTGTTCTTGTGGAATTAGCAAAGGATATTTGGAAGCCCATAGAGGGCTATGGTGAAAAAGGAAATATCTTCCGTTCAAAACTGGAAAGAAGCTTTCTGAGAAACTGCTCTGTGTTCTGTTAATTCATCTCACAGAGTTACATCTTTCCTTCAAGAAGCCTTTCGCTAAGGCTGTTCTTGTGGAATTGGCAAAGGATATTTGGAAGCCCATACAGGTCTATGGTGATAAAGGAAATATCTTCCGTTCAAAACTGGAAAGAACTTTCTGAGAAACTGCTCTGTGTTCTGTTAATTCATCTCACAGAGTTACATCTTTCCCTTCAAGAAGCCTTTCGCTAAGGCTGTTCTTGTGGAATTGGCAAAGGGATATTTGGAAGCCCATAGAGGGCTATGGTGAAAAAGGAAATATCTTCCGTTCAAAACTGGAAAAGAAACTTTCTGAGAAACTGCTCTGTGTTCTGTTAATTCATCTCACAATTACATCTTTCCTTCAAGAAGCCTTTCGCTAATGCTGTTCTTGTGGAATTGGCAGAGTGATATTTGGAAGCCCATAGAGGGCTATGTTGAAAAAAGGAAATATCTTCCGTTCAAAACTGGAAAGAAGCTTTCTGAGAAACTGCTCTGTGTTCTGTTAATTCATCTCACAGAGTTACATCTTTCCTTCAAAAAGCCTTTCGCTAAGGCAGTTCTTGTGGAATTGGCAAAGGATATTTGGAAGCCCATAGAGGGCTATGGTGAAAAGGAAATATCTTCCGTTCAAAACCGGAAAGAAGCTTTCTGAGAAACTGCTCTGTGTTGTGTTAATTCATCTCACAGAGTTACATCTTTCCCTTCAAGAAGCCTTTCGCTAAGACTGTTCTTGTGGAATTGGCAAAGTGATATTTGGAAGCCCATAGAGGGCTATGGTGAAAAAGGAAATATCTTCCGTTAAAAACTGGAAAGAAGCATTCTGAGAAACTGCTCTGTGTTCTGTTAATTCATCTCACAGAGTTACATCTTTCCCTTCAAGAAGCCTTTCGCTAAGGCTGTTCTTGTGGAATTGGCAAAGTGATATTTGGAAGCCCATAGAGGGCTATGGTGAAAAAGGAAATATCTTCCGTTCAAAACTGGAAAGAAGCTTTTTGAGAAACTGCTCTGTGTTCTGTTAATTCATCTCACAGAGTTACATCTTTCCCTTCAAGAAGCCTTTGGCTAAGTCTGTTCTTGTGGAATTGGCAAAGTGATATTTGGAAGCCCATAGAGGGCTATGGTGAAAAAGGAAATATCTTCCGTTCAAAACTGGAAAGTAGCTTTCTGAGAAACTGCTCTGTGTTCTGTTAATTCATCTCACAGAGTTACATCTTTCCCCTCAAGAAGCCTTTCGCTAAGGCTGTTCTTGTGGAATTGGCAAAGGGATATTTGAAAGCCCATAGAGGGCTATGGTGAAAAAGGAAATATCTTCCGTTCAAAAACGGAAAGAAGCTTTCTGAGAAACTGCTCTGTGTTCTGTTAATTCATCTCACAGAGTTACATCTTTCCCTTCAAAGCCTTTGCTAAGGCTGTTCTTGTGGAATTGGCAAAGGATATTTGGAAGCCCATAGAGGGCTACGGTGAAAAAGGAAATATCTTCCGTTCAAAACTGGAAAGAAGCTTTCTGAGAAACTGCTCTGTGTTCTGTTAATTCATCTCACAGAGTTACATCTTTCCCTTCAAGAAGCCTTTCTCTAAGGCTGTTCTTGTGGAATTGGCAAAGGGATATTTGGAAGCCCATAGAGGGCTATGGTGAAAAAGAAATATCTTCCGTTCAAAACTGGAAAGAAGCTTTCTGAGAAACTGCTCTGTGTTCTGTTAATTCATCTCACAGAGTTACATCTTTCCCTTCAAGAAGCCTTTCGCTAAGGCTGTTCTTGTGGAATTAGCAGGATATTTGGAAGCCCATAGAGGGCTATGGTGAAAAAAAATATCTTCCTTTCAAAACTGGAAAGAAGCTTTCTGAGAAACTGCTCTGTGTTCTGTTAATTCATCTCACAGAGTTACATCTTTCCTTCAGAAGCCTTTCGCTAAGGCTGTTCTTGTGGAATTGGCAAAGGGATATTTGGAAGCCCATACAGGCTATGGTGAAAAGGAAATATCTTCCGTTCAAAACTGGAAGAAGCTTTCTGAGAAACTGCTCTGTGTTCTGTTAATTCATCTCACAGAGTTACATCTTTCCCTTCAAGAAGCCTTTTCGCTAAAGGCTGTTCTTGTGGAATTGGCAAAGGATATTTGGAAGCCCATAGGGGCTATGGTGAAAAAGGAAATATCTTCCGTTCAAAACTGGAAAGAAACTTTCTGAGAAACTGCTCTGTGTTCTGTTAATTCATCTCACAGAGTTACATCTTTCCCTTCAAGAAGCCTTTCGCTAAGGCTGTTCTTGTGGAATTGGCAAAGGATATTTGGAAGCCCATAGAGGGCTATGGTGAAAAAGGAAATATCTTCCGTTCAAAACTGGAAAGAAGCTTTCTGAGAAACTGCTCTGTGTTCTGTTAATTCATCTCACAGAGTTACATCTTTCCCTTCAAGAAGCCTTTCGCTAAGGCTGTTCTTGTGGAATTAGCAAAGTGATATTTGGAAGCCCATAGAGGGCTATGGTGAAAAGGAAATATCTTCCGTTCAAAACTGGAAAGAAGCTTTCTGAGAAACTGCTCTGTGTTCTGTTAATTCATCTCACAGAGTTACATCTTTCCTTCAAGAAGCCTTTAGCTAAGGCTGTTCTTGTGGAATTGGCAAAGTGATATTTGGAAGCCCATAGGGCTATGGTGAAAAAGGAAATATCTTCCGTTCAAAACTGGAAAGAAACTTTCTGAGAAACTGCTCTGTGTTCTGTTAATTCATCTCACAGAGTTACATCTTTCCCCTTCAAGAAGCCTTTCGCTAAGGCTGTTCTTGTGGAATTGGCAAAGGGATATTTGAAAGCCCACAGAGGGGTATAGTGAAAAGGAAATATCTTCCGTTCAAAACTGGAAAGAAGCTTTCTGAGAAACTGCTCTGTGTTCTATTAATTCATCTCACAGAGTTACATCTTTCCTTCAAAGCCTTTCGCTAAGGCTGTTCTTGTGGAATTGGCAAAGGGATATTTGGAAGCCCATAGAGGGCTATGGTGAAAAAGGAAATATCTTCCGTTCAAAACTGGAAAGAAGCTTCTGAGAAACTGCTCTGTGTTCTGTTAATTCATCTCACAGAGTTACATCTTTCCTTCAGAAGCCTTTCGCTAAGGCTGTTCTTGTGGAATTGGCAAAGGATATTTGGAAGCCCATAGAGGGCTATGGTGAAAAAAAATATCTTCCGTTCAAAACTGGAAAGAAGCTTTCTGAGAAACTGCTCTGTGTTCTGTTAATTCATCTCACAGAGTTACATCTTTCCCTTCAAAAAAGCCTTTCGCTAAGGCTGTTCTTGTGGAATTGGCAAAAGGATATTTTGGAAGCCCATAGAGGGCTATGGTGAAAAGGAAATATCTTCCGTTCAAAACCGGAAAGAAGCTTTCTGAGAAACTGCTCTGTGTTCTGTTAATTCATCTCACAGAGTTACATCTTTCCCTTCAAGAAGCCTTCGCTAAGACTGTTCTTGTGGAATTGGCAAAGTGATATTTGGAAGCCCATAGAGGGCTATGGTGAAAAAGGAAATATCTTCCGTTCAAAACTGGAAAGAAGCTTTCTGAGAAACTGCTCTGTGTTCTGTTAATTCATCTCACAGAGTTACATCTTTCCTTCAAAAGCCTTTCGCTAAGGCTGTTCTTGTGGAATTGGCAAAGGGATATTTGGAAGCCCATAGAGGGCTATGGTGAAAAAGGAAATATCTTCCGTTCAAAACTGGAAAGAAGCTTTCTGAGAAACTGCTCTGTGTTCTGTTAATTCATCTCACAGAGTTACATCTTTCCCTTCAAGAAGCCTTTCGCTAAGACTGTTCTTGTGGAATTGGCAAAGTGATATTTGGAAGCCCATAGAGCCTATGGTGAAAAGGAAATATCTTCCGTTCAAAACTGGAAAGAAGCTTTCTGAGAAACTGCTCTGTGTTCTGTTAATTCATCTCACAGAGTTACATCTTTCCCTTCAAGAAGCCTTTCGCTAAGGCTGTTCTTGTGGAATTGGCAAAGGGATATTTGGAAGCCCATAGAGGGCTATGGTGAAAAAGGAAATATCTTCCGTTCAAAACTGGAAGAAGCTCTGAGAAACTGCTCTGTGTTCTGCTAATTCATCTCACAGAGTTACATCTTTCCCTTCAAGAAGCCTTTCGCTAAGGCTGTTCTTGTTGAATTGGCAAAGTGATATTTGGAAGCCCTTAGAGGCTATGGTGGAAAAGGAAATATCTTCTGTTTAAAACTGGAAAGAAGCTTTCTGAGAAACTGCTCTGTGCTCTGTTAATTCATCTCACAGAGTTACATCTTTCCTTCAAGAAGCCTTTCGCTAAGGCTGTTCTTGTGGAATTGGCAAAGGATATTTGGAAGCCCATAGGGCTATGGTGAAAGGAAATATCTTCCGTTCAAAACTGGAAAGAAGCTTTCTGAGAAACTGCTCTGTGTTCTGTTAATTCATCTCACAGAGTTACATCTTTCCTTCAAGAAGCCTTTAGCTAAGGCTGTTCTTGTGGAATTGGCAAAGTGATATTTGGAAGCCCATAGGGCTATGGTGAAAAAGGAAATATCTTCCGTTCAAAACTGGAAAGAAGCTTTCTGAGAAACTGCTCTGTGTTCTGTTAATTCATCTCACAGAGTTACATCTTTCCCTTCAAAAGCCTTTCGCTAAGGCTGTTCTTGTGGAATTGGCAAAGTGATATTTGGAAGCCCATAGAGGGCTATGGTGAAAAAGGAAATATCTTCCGTTCAAAACTGGAAAGAAGCTTTCTGAAACTGCTCTGTGTTCTGTTAATTCATCTCACAGAGTTACATCTTTCCTTCAAGAAGCCTTTCGCTAAGGCTGTTCTTGTGGAATTGGCAAAGGATATTTGGAAGCCCATAGAGGCTATGGTGAAGGAAATATCTTCCGTTCAAAACTGGAAGAAGATTTCTGAGAAACTGCTCTGTGTTCTGTTAATTCATCTCACAGAGTTACATCTTTCCCTTCAGAAGCCTTTCGCTAAGGCTGTTCTTGTGGAATTGGCAAAGTGATATTTGGAAGCCCATAGAGGGCTATGGTGAAAAAGGAAATATCTTCCGTTCAAAACTGGAAAGAAGCTTTCTGAGAAACTGCTCTGTGTTCTGTTAATTCATCTCACAGAGTTACATCTTTCCTTCAAGAAGCCTTTCGCTAAGGCTGTTCTTGTGGAATTGGCAAGAGGATATTTGGAAGCCCATAGAGGGCTATGGTGAAAAAGGAAATATCTTCCGTTCAAAACTGGAAAGAAGCTTTCTGAGAAACTGCTCTGTGTTCTGTTAATTCATCTCAGAGTTACATCTTTCCTTCAAGAAGCCTTTCGCTAAGGCTGTTCTTGTGGAATTGGCAAAGGATATTTGGAAGCCCATAGAGGCTATGGTGAAAAATATCTTCCGTTCAAAACTGGAAAGAAGCTTTCTGAGAAACTGCTCTGTGTTCTGTTAATTCATCTCACAGAGTTACATCTTTCCTTCAAGAAGCCTTTCGCTAGGCTGTTCTTGTGGAATTAGCAAAGTGATATTTGGAAGCCCATAGAGGCTATGGTGAAAAAAATATCTTCCGTTCAAAACTGGAAGAAACTTTCTGAGAAACTGCTCTGTGTTCTGTTAATTCATCTCACAGAGTTACATCTTTCCCTTCAAGCCTTTCGCTAAGGCTGTTCTTGTGGAATTGGCAGAGGATATTTGGAAGCCCATAGAGGGCTATGGTGAAAAAAGGAAATATCTTCCGTTCAAAACTGGAAAGAAGCTTTCTGAGAAACTGCTCTGTGTTCTGTTAATTCATCTCACAGTTACATCTTTCCCTTCAAGAGCCTTTCGCTAAGGCTGTTCTTGTGGAATTGGCAAAGGGATATTTGAAGCCCATAGAGGGCTATGGTGAAAAAGGAAATATCTTCCGTTCAAAACTGGAAAAGAAACTTTCTGAGAAACTGCTCTGTGTTCTGTTAATTCATCTCACAGAGTTACATCTTTCCTTCAAGAAGCCTTTCGCTAAGGCTGTTCTTGTGGAATTGGCAAAGGATATTTGGAAGCCCATAGAGGGCTATGGTGAAAAGGAAATATCTTCCGTTCAAAA
Organism: Erythrocebus patas; assembly: GCA_023783455.1. Taxonomy (NCBI): domain Eukaryota; kingdom Metazoa; phylum Chordata; class Mammalia; order Primates; family Cercopithecidae; genus Erythrocebus; species Erythrocebus patas. Next base: position 15,139 of record JAKFHT010000421.1, read on the forward strand.
CTGGAAAGAAGCTTTCTGAGAAACTGCTCTGTGTTCTGTTAATTCATCTCACACAGTTACATCTTTCCCTTCAAAAGCCTTTCGCTAAGGCTGTTCTTGTGGAATTGGCAGAGTGATATTTGGAAGCCCATAGAGGCTATGGTGAAAAAAAATATCTTCCGTTCAAAACTGGAAAGAAGCTTTCTGAGAAACTGCTCTGTGTTCTGTTAATTCATCTCACAGAGTTACATCTTTCCTTCAAAGCCTTTCGCTAAGGCTGTTCTTGTGGAATTGGCAAAGGATATTTGGAAGCCCATAGAGGGCTATGGTGAAAAAGGAAATATCTTCCGTTCAAAACTGGAAAGAAGCTTTCTGAAAAACTGCTCTGTGTTCTGTTAATTCATCTCACAGAGTTACATCTTTCCCTTCAAGAAGCCTTTCGCTAAGGCTGTTCTTGTGGAATTGGCAAAGGGATATTTGGAAGCCCATAGAGGCTATGGTGAAAAAGGAAATATCTTCCGTTCAAAACTGGAAAAATCTTTCTGAGAAACTGCTCTGTGTTCTGTTAATTCATCTCACAGAGTTACATCTTTCCCTTCAAGAAGCCTTTCGCTAAGGCTGTTCTTGTGGAATTGGCAAAGGATATTTGGAAGCCCATAGAGGGCTATGGTGAAAAAGGAAATATCTTATGTTCAAAACTGGAAAGAAGCTTTCTGAGAAACTGCTCTGTGTTCTGTTAATTCATCTCACAGAGTTACATCTTTCCCTTCAAGAAGCCTTTCGCTAAGGCTGTTCTTGTGGAATTGGCAAAGGATATTTGGAAGCCCATAGAGGGCTATGGTGAAAAGGAAATATCTTCCGTTCAAAACTGGAAAAAGCTTTCTGAGAAACTGCTCTGTGTTCTGTTAATTCATCTCACAGAGTTACATCTTTCCTTCAGGAAGCCTTTCGCTAAGGCTGTTCTTGTGGAATTGGCAAAGGATATTTGGAAGCCCATAGAGGGCTATGGTGAAAAGGAAATATCTTCCGTTCAAAACTGGAAAGAAGCTTTCTGAGAAACTGCTCTGTGTTCTGTTAATTCATCTCACAGAGTTACATCTTTCCTTCAAGAAGCCTTTCGCTAAGGCTGTTCTTGTGGAATTGGCAAAGGATATTTGGAACCCATAGAGGGCTATGGTGAAAGGAAATATCTTCCGTTCAAAACTGGAAAGAAGCTTTCTGAGAAACTGCTCTGTGTTCTGTTAATTCATCTCACAGAGTTACATCTTTCCTTCAAGAAGCCTTTGCTAAGGCTGTTCTTGTGGAATTGGCAAGGGATATTTGGAAGCCCATAGAGGCTATGGTGAAAAGGAAATATCTTCCGTTCAAAACTGGAAAGAAGCTTTCTGAGAAACTGCTCTGTGTTCTGTTAATTCATCTCACAGAGTTACATCTTTCCCTTCAAAAGCCTTTCGCTAAGGCTGTTCTTGTGGAATTGGCAAAGGATATTTGGAAGCCCATAGAGGGCTATGGTGAAAAGGAAATATCTTCCGTTCAAAACTGGAAGAAGCTTTCTGAGAAACTGCTCTGTGTTCTGTTAATTCATCTCACGAGTTACATCTTTCCCTTCAAAAGCCTTTCGCTAAGGCTGTTCTTGTGGAATTAGCAAGGGATATTTGGAAGCCATAGAGGGCTATGGTGAAAAGGAAATATCTTCAGTTCAAAACTGGAAGGAAGCTTTCTGAGAAACTGCTCTGTGTTCTGTTAATTCATCTCACAGAGTTACATCTTTCCCTTCAAGAAGCCTTTCGCTAAGGCTGTTCTTGTGGAATTGGCAAAGGGATATTTGGAAGCCCATAGAGGGGTATGGTGAAAAAGGAAATATCTTCCGTTCAAAACTGGAAAGAAGCTTTCTGAGAAACTGCTCTGTGTTCTGTTAATTCATCTCACAGAGTTACATCTTTCCCTTCAAGAAGCCTTTCGCTAAGGCTGTTCTTGTGGAATTGGCAAAGGGATATTTGGAAGCCCATAGAGGCTATGGTGAAAGGAAATATCTTCCGTTCAAAACTGGAAAAGAAGCTTTCTGAGAAACTGCTCTGTGTTCTGTTAATTCATCTCACAGAGTTACATCTTTCCTTCAAGAAAGCCTTTCGCTAAGGCTGTTCTTGTGGAATTAGCAAAGTGATATTTGGAAGCCCATAGAGCTATGGTGAAAAGGAAATATCTTCCGTTCAAAACTGGAAAGAAGCTTTCTGAGAAACTGCTCTGTGTTCTGTTAATTCATCTCACAGAGTTACATCTTTCCCTTCAAGAAGCCTTTCGCTAAGGCTGTTCTTGTGGAATTGGCAAAGGATATTTGGAAGCCCATAGAGGCTATGGTGAAAAGGAAATATCTTCCGTTCAAAACTGGAAAGAAGCTTTCTGAGAAACTGCTCTGTGTTCTGTTAATTCATCTCACAGAGTTACATCTTTCCCTTCAAAAGCCTTTCGCTAAGGCTGTTCTTGTGGAATTGGCAAGTGATATTTGGAAGCCCATAGAGGGCTATGATGAAAAAAAATATCTTCCGTTCAAAACTGGAAAAAAGCTTTCTGAGAAACTGCTCTGTGTTCTGTTAATTCATCTCACAGAGTTACATCTTTCCCTTCAAGAAGCCTTTCGCTAAGGCTGTTCTTGTGGAATTGGCAAAGGATATTTGGAAGCCCATAGAGGCTATGGTGAAAAAGGAAATATCTTCCGTTCAAAACTGGAAAGAAGCTTTCTGAGAAACTGCTCTGTGTTCTGTTAATTCATCTCACAGAGTTACATCTTTCCCTTCAAGAAGCCTTTCGCTAAGGCTGTTCTTGTGGAATTGGCAAAGTGATATTTGGAAGCCCATAGAGGGCTATGGTGAAAAAGGAAATATCTTCCGTTCAAAACTGGAAAAACTTTTCTGAGAAACTGCTCTGTGTTCTGTTAATTCATCTCACAGAGTTACATCTTTCCCTTCAAGAAGCCTTTCGCTAAGGCTGTTCTTGTGGAATTAGCAAAGTGATATTTGGAAGCCCATAGAGGGCTATGGTGAAAAAGGAAATATCTTCCGTTCAAAACTGGAAAGAAGCTTTCTGAGAAACTGCTCTGTGTTCTGTTAATTCATCTCACAGAGTTACATCTTTCCTTCAAAGCCTTTCGCTAAGGCTGTTCTTGTGGAATTGGGCAAAGTGATATTTGGAAGCCCATAGAGGCTATGGTGAAAAAAGGAAATATCTTCCGTTCAAAACTGGAAAGAAGCTTTCTGAGAAACTGCTCTGTTCTGTTAATTCATCTCACAGAGTTACATCTTTCCCTTCAAGAAGCCTTTCGCTAAGGCTGTTCTTGTGGAATTGGCAAGGGATATTTGGAAGTCCATAGAGGGCTATGGTGAAAAAGGAAATATCTTCCGTTCAAAACTGGAAAGAAGCTTTCTGAGAAACTGCTCTGTGTTCTGTTAATTCATCTCACAGAGTTACATCTTTCCCTTCAAGCCTTTCGCTAAGGCTGTTCTTGTGGAATTGGCAAGGGATATTTGGAAGCCCATAGAGGGCTATGGTGAAAAGGAAATATCTTCCGTTCAAAACTGGAAGAAGCTTTCTGAGAAACTGCTCTGTGTTCTGTTAATTCATCTCACAGAGTTACATCTTTCCCTTCAAGAAGCCTTTCGCTAAGGCTGTTCTTGTGGAATTTGGCAAAGGGATATTTGGAAGCCCATAGAGGGCTATGGTGAAAAAGGAAATATCTTCGTTCAAAACTGGAAAGAAGCTTTCTGAGAAACTGCTCTGTGTTCTGTTAATTCATCTCACAGAGTTACATCTTTCCCTTCAAGAAGCCTTTCGCTAAGGCTGTTCTTGTGGAATTAGCAAAGGATATTTGGAAGCCCATAGAGGGCTATGGTGAAAAAGGAAATATCTTCCGTTCAAAACTGGAAGAAGATTTCTGAGAAACTGCTCTGTGTTCTGTTAATTCATCTCACAGAGTTACATCTTTCCCTTCAAGAAGCCTTTCGCTAAGGCTGTTCTTGTGGAATTAGCAAAGTGATATTTGGAAGCCCATAGAGGCTATGGTGAAAAAAGGAAATATCTTCCGTTCAAAACTGGAAAGAACTTTCTGAGAAACTGCTCTGTGTTCTGTTAATTCATCTCACAGAGTTACATCTTTCCTTCAAGAAGCCTTTTCTAAGGCTGTTCTTGTGGAATGGGAAAGTGATATTTGGAAGCCCATAGAGGGCTATGGTGAAAAGGAAATATCTTCCGTTCAAAACTGAAGAAGCTTTCTGAGAAACTGCTCTGTGTTCTGTTAATTCATCTCACAGTTACATCTTTCCTTCAAAGCCTTTCGCTAAGGCTGTTCTTGTGGAATTGGCAAGGGATATTTGGAAGTCATAGAGGGCTATGGTGAAAAAGGAAATATCTTCCGTTCAAAACTGGAAAGAAGCTTTCTGAGAAACTGCTCTGTGTTCTGTTAATTCATCTCACAGAGTTACATCTTTCCCTTCAAAGCCTTTCGCTAAGGCTGTTCTTGTGGAATTGGCAAAGGGATATTTGGAAGCCCATAGAGGACTATGGTGAAAAAGGAAATATCTTCCGTTCAAAACTGGAAAGAAGCTTTCTGAGAAACTGCTCTGTGTTCTGTTAATTCATCTCACAGAGTTACATCTTTCCTTCAAAAGCCTTTCGCTAAGGCTGTTCTTGTGGAATTGGCAAAGTGATCTTTGGAAGCCCATAGGGCTATGGTGAAAAGGAAATATCTTCCGTTCAAAACTGGAAAGAAGCTTTCTAGAAACTGCTCTGTGTTCTGTTAATTCATCTCACAGAGTTACATCTTTCCCTTCAAGAAGCCTTTCGCTAAGGCTGTTCTTGTGGAATTAGCAAGGGATATTTGGAAGCCCATGAGGGCTATGGTGAAAAGGAAATATCTTCCGTTCAAAACTGGAAAGAAGCTTTCTGAGAAACTGCTCTGTGTTCTGTTAATTCATCTCACAGAGTTACATCTTTCCTTCAAGAAGCCTTTCGCTAAGGCTGCTCTGGTGGAATTGTAAAGGGATATTTGGAAGCCTGTAGAGGACTATGGTGAAAAAGGAAATATCTTCCGTTCAAAACTGGAAAGAAACTTTCTGAGAAACTGCTCTGTGTTCTGTTAATTCATCTCACAGAGTTACATCTTTCCCTTCAAGAAGCCTTTCGCTAAGGCTGTTCTTGTGGAATTGGCAAAGTGATATTTGGAAGCCCATAGAGGGCTATGGTGAAAAAGGAAATATCTTCCGTTCAAAACTGGAAAGAAGCTTTCTGAGAAACTGCTCTGTGTTCTGTTAATTCATCTCACAGAGTTACATCTTTCCCTTCAAGAAGCCTTTCGCTAAGGCTGTTCTTGTGGAATTGGCAAAGTGATATTTGGAAGCCCATAGAGGGCTATGGTGAAAAAGGAAATATCTTCCGTTCAAAACTGGAAAGAAGCTTTCTGAGAAAATGCTCTGTGTTCTGTTAATTCATCTCACAGGTTACATCTTTCCTTCAAGAAGCCTTTCGCTAAGGCTGTTCTTGTGGAATTAGCAAAGGGATATTTGGAAGCCCATAGAGGCTATGGTGAAAAAATATCTTCCGTTCAAAACTGGAAAGAAGCTGAGAAACTGCTCTGTGTTCTGTTAATTCATCTCACAGAGTTACATCTTTCCTTCAAGCCTTTCGCTAAGGCTGTTCTTGTGGAATTAGCAAAGTGATATTTGGAAGCCCAGAGGCTATGGTGAAAAAGAAATAACTTCCGTTCAAAACTGGAAAGAAGCTTTCTGAGAAACTGCTCTGTGTTCTGTTAATTCATCTCACAGAGTTACATCTTTCCCTTCAAGAAGCCTTTCTAAAGGCTGTTCTTGTGGAATTGGCAAAGGATATTTGGAAGCCCATAGAGGGCTATGGTGAAAAAGGAAATATCTTCCGTTCAAAACTGGAAAGAAGCTTTCTGAGAAACTGCTCTGTGTTCTGTTAATTCATCTCACAGAGTTACATCTTTCCCTTCAAGAAGCCTTTCGCTAAGGCTGTTCTTGTGGAATTGGCAAAGGGATATTTGGAAGCCCATAGAGGGCTATGGTGAAAAAGGAAATATCTTCCGTTCAAAACTGGAAAGAAGCTTTCTGAGAAACTGCTCTGTGTTCTGTTAATTCATCTCAGAGAGTTACGTCTTTCCCTTCAAGAAGCCTTTCGCTAAGGCTGTTCTTGTGGAGTTGGCAAAGGATTATTTGGAAGCCCATAGAGGGCTATGGTGAAAAAGGAAATATCTTCCGTTCAAAACTGGAAAGAAGCTTTCTGAGAAACTGCTCTGTGTTCTGTTAATTCATCTCACAGAGTTACATCTTTCCCTTCAAGAAGCCTTTCGCTAAGGCTGTTCTTGTGGAATTGGCAAAGTGATATTTGGAAGCCCATAGAGGCTATGGTGAAAAGGAAATATCTTCCGTTCAAAACTGGAAAGAAGCTTTCTGAAAACTGCTCTGTGTTCTGTTAATTCATCTCACAGAGTTACATCTTTCCTTCAAAAGCCTTTCGCTAAGGCTGTTCTTGTGGAATTGGCAAAGGGATATTTGGAAGCCCATAGAGGGCTATGGTGAAAAAGGAAATATCTTCCGTTCAAAACTGGAAAGAAGCTTTCTGAGAAACTGCTCTGTGTTCTGTTAATTCATCTCACAGAGTTACATCTTTCCTTCAAAAGCCTTTCGCTAAGGCTGTTCTTGTGGAATTGGCAAGTGATATTTGGAAGCCCATAGAGGGCTATGGTGAAAAGGAAATATCTTCCGTTCAAAACTGGAAAGAAGCTTTCTGAGAAACTGCTCTGTGTTCTGTTAATTCATCTCACAGAGTTACATCTTTCCCTTCAAGAAGCCTTTCGCTAAGGCTGTTCTTGTGGAATTAGCAAAGGGATATTTGGAAGCCCATAGAGGGCTATGGTGAAAAAGGAAATATCTTCCGTTCAAAACTGGAAAGAAGCTTTCTGAGAAACTGCTCTGTGTTCTGTTAATTCATCTCAGAGTTACATCTTTCCTTCAAAGCCTTTCGCTAAGGCTGTTCTTGTGGAATTGGCAAGATATTTGGAAGCCCATAGAGGCTATGGTGAAAAAGGAAATATCTTCCGTTCAAAACTGGAAAGAAGCTTTCTGAGAAACTGCTCTGTGTTCTGTTAATTCATCTCACAGGTTACATCTTTCCTTCAAGAAGCCTTTCGCTAAGGCTGTTCTTGTGGAATTAGCAAGGATATTTGGAAGCCCATAGAGGCTATGGTGAAAAGGAAATATCTTCCGTTCAAAACTGGGAAAGAAGCTTTCTGAGAAACTGCTCTGTGTTCTGTTAATTCATCTCACAGAGTTACATCTTTCCCTTCAAAAGCCTTTCGCTAAGGCTGTTCTTGTGGAATTGGCAAAGGATATTTGGAAGCCCATAGAGGGCTATGGTGAAAAAGGAAATATCTTCCGTTCAAAACTGGAAAGAAGCTTTCTGAGAAACTGCTCTGTGTTCTGTTAATTCATCTCACAGAGTTACATCTTTCCTTCAAAAGCCTTTCGCTAAGGCTGTTCTTGTGGAATTGGCAAAGTGATATTTGGAAGCCCATGAGGGCTATGGTGAAAAAATATCTTCCGTTCAAAACTGGAAAGAAGCTTTCTGAGAAACTGCTCTGTGTTCTGTTAATTCATCTCACAGAGTTACATCTTTCCCTTCAAGAAGCCTTTCGCTAAGGCTGTTCTTGTGGAATTAGCAGGGATATTTGGAAGCCCATAGAGGGCTATGGTGAAAGGAAATATCTTCCGTTCAAAACTGGAAAGAAACTTTCTGAGAAACTGCTCTGTGTTCTGTTAATTCATCTCACAGAGTTACATCTTTCCCTTCAGAAGCCTTTCGCTAAGGCTGTTCTTGTGGAATTAGCAGAGTGATATTTGGAAGCCCATAGAGGCTATGGTGAAAAGGAAATATCTTCCGTTCAAAACTGGAAAGAAACTTTCTGAGAAAATGCTCTGTGTTCTGTTAATTCATCTCACAGAGTTACATCTTTCCCTTCAGAAGCCTTTCGCTAAGGCTGTTCTTGTGGAATTAGCAAAGGGATATTTGGAAGCCCATAGAGGCTATGGTGAAAAGGAAATATCTTCCGTTCAAAACTGGAAAAAGAAGCTTTCTGAGAAACTGCTCTGTGTTCTGTTAATTCATCTCACAGAGTTACATCTTTCCTTCAAGAAGCCTTTCGCTAAGGCTGTTCTTGTGGAATTAGCAGAGGGATATTTGGAAGCCCATAGAGGGCTATGGTGAAAAAGAAATATCTTCCGTTCAAAACTGGAAAGAAGCTTTCTGAGAAAATGCTCTGTGTTCTGTTAATTCATCTCACAGGTTACATCTTTCCTTCAAGAAGCCTTTCGCTAAGGCTGTTCTTGTGGAATTAGCAAAGTGATATTTGGAAGCCCATGAGGGCTATGGTGAAAAAGGAAATATCTTCCGTTCAAAACTGGAAAAGCTTTCTGAGAAACTGCTCTGTGTTCTGTTAATTCATCTCACAGGTTACATCTTTCCTTCAAGAAGCCTTTCGCTAAGGCTGTTCTTGTGGAATTGGCAAAGGATATTTGGAAGCCCATAGAGGGCTATGGTGAAAAAGGAAATATCTTCCGTTCAAAACTGGAAAGAAGCTTTCTGAGAAACTGCTCTGTGTTCTGTTAATTCATCTCACAGAGTTACATCTTTCCTTCAAGAAGCCTTTCGCTAAGGCTGTTCTTGTGGAATTGGCAAAGGGATATTTGGAAGCCCATAGAGGGCTATGGTGAAAAGGAAATATCTTCCGTTCAAAACTGGAAAAGCTTTCTGAGAAAATGCTCTGTGTTCTGTTAATTCATCTCACAGAGTTACATCTTTCCTTCAAGAAGCCTTTCGCTAAGGCTGTTCTTGTGGAATTAAAGGGATATTTGGAAGCCCAGAGGGGCTATGGTGAAAAAAAGGAAATATCTTCCGTTCAAAACTGGAAAAGCTTTCTGAGAAACTGCTCTGTGTTCTGTTAATTCATCTCACAGGTTACATCTTTCCTTCAAGAAGCCTTTCTAAGGCTGTTCTTGTGGAATTGGCAGGATATTTGGAAGCCCATAGAGGGCTATGGTGAAAAAGGAAATATCTTCCGTTCAAAACTGGAAAGAAACTTTCTGAGAAACTGCTCTGTGTTCTGTTAATTCATCTCACAGAGTTACATCTTTCCTTCAAAAGCCTTTCGCTAAGGCTGTTCTTGTGGAATTGGCAAAGGGATATTTGGAAGCCCATAGAGGGCTATGGTGAAAAAGGAAATATCTTCCGTTCAAAACTGGAAAGAAGCTTTCTGAGAAACTGCTCTGTGTTCTGTTAATTCATCTCACAGAGTTACATCTTTCCTTCAAAAGCCTTTCGCTAAGGCTGTTCTTGTGGAATTGGCAGTGATATTTGGAAGCCCATAGAGGCTATGGTGAAAAAGGAAATATCTTCCGTTCAAAACTGGAAAAAGCTTTCTGAGAAACTGCTCTGTGTTCTGTTAATTCATCTCACAGAGTTACATCTTTCCTTCAAGAAGCCTTTGCTAAGGCTGTTCTTGTGGAATTGGCAAAGTGATATTTGGAAGCCCATAGAGGGCTATGGTGAAAGGAAATATCTTCCGTTCAAAACTGGAAAGAAACTTTCTGAAAACTCTGTGTTCTGTTAATTCATCTCACAGAGTTACATCTTTCCCTTCAAGAAGCCTTTCGCTAAGGCTGTTCTTGTGGAATTGGCAAGGATATTTGGAAGCCATAGAGGGCTATGGTGAAAAAGGAAATATCTTCAGTTCAAAACTGGAAGAAGCTTTCTGAGAAACTGCTCTGTGTTCTGTTAATTCATCTCACAGAGTTACATCTTTCCCTTCAAGAAGCCTTTCGCTAAGGCTGTTCTTGTGGAATTGGCAAAGGGATATTTGGAAGCCCATAGAGGCTATGGTGAAAAAAATATCTTCCGTTCAAAACTGGAAAGAAGCTTTCTGAGAAACTGCTCTGTGTTCTGTTAATTCATCTCACAGAGTTACATCTTTCCTTCAAGCCTTTCGCTAAGGCTGTTCTTGTGGAATTAGCAAAGGGATATTTGGAAGCCCATAGAGGGCTATGGTGAAAAAGAAATATCTTCCGTTCAAAACTGGAAAGAAGCTTTCTGAGAAACTGCTCTGTGTTCTCTAATTCATCTCAGAGTTACATCTTTCCCTTCAAAAGCCTTTCGCTAAGGCTGTTCTTGTGGAATTGGCAAAGTGATATTTGGAAGCCCATAGAGGCTATGGTGAAAAAGGAAATATCTTCCGTTCAAAACTGGAAAAAGCTTTCTGAGAAACTGCTCTGTGTTCTGTTAATTCATCTCACAGAGTTACATCTTTCCTTCAAGAAGCCTTTCGCTAAGGCTGTTCTTGTGGAATTAGCAAAGGATATTTGGAAGCCCATAGAGGGCTATGGTGAAAAGGAAATATCTTCCGTTCAAAACTGGAAAGAAGCTTTCTGAGAAACTGCTCTGTGTTCTGTTAATTCATCTCACAGAGTTACATCTTTCCTTCAAGAAGCCTTTCGCTAAGGCTGTTCTTGTGGAATTGGCAAAGTGATATTTGGAAGCCCATAGAGGGCTATGGTGAAAGGAAATATCTTCCGTTCAAAACTGGAAAGAAGCTTTCTGAGAAACTGCTCTGTGTTCTGTTAATTCATCTCACAGAGTTACATCTTTCCTTCAAGAAGCCTTTTCGCTAAGGCTGTTCTTGTGGAATGGGCAAGGATATTTGGAAGCCCATAGAGGCTATGGTGAAAAAAAAATCTTCCGTTCAAAACTGGAAAGCTTTCTGAGAAACTGCTCTGTGTTCTGTTAATTCATCTCACAGAGTTACATCTTTCCTTCAAGAAGCCTTTCGCTAAGGCTGTTCTTGTGGAATTGGCAGGGATATTTGGAAGCCCATAGAGGGCTATGGTGAAAAAGGAAATATCTTCCGTTCAAAACTGGAAGAAGCTTTCTGAGAAACTGCTCTGTGTTCTGTTAATTCATCTCACAGAGTTACATCTTTCCCTTCAAAGCCTTTCGCTAAGGCTGTTCTTGTGGAATTGGCAAAGGGATATTTGGAAGCCCATAGAGGCTATGGTGAAAGGAAATATCTTCCGTTCAAAACTGGAAAGAAGCTTTCTGAGAAACTGCTCTGTGTTCTGTTAATTCATCTCACAGAGTTACATCTTTCCTTCAAGAAGCCTTTCGCTAAGGCTGTTCTTGTGGAATTGGCAAAGGGATATTTGGAAGCCCATAGAGGCTATGGTGAAAAAGGAAATATCTTCCGTTCAAAACTGGAAGAAGCTTTCTGAGAAACTGCTCTGTGTTCTGTTAATTCATCTCACAGAGTTACATCTTTCCCTTCAAGAAGCCTTTCGCTAAGGCTGTTCTTGTGGAATTGGCAAAGTGATATTTGGAAGCCCATAGAGGGCTATGGTGAAAAAGGAAATATCTTCCGTTCAAAACTGGAAAAGAAGCTTTCTGAGAAACTGCTCTGTGTTCTGTTAATTCATCTCACAGAGTTACATCTTTCCCTTCAAGAAGCCTTTCGCTAAGGCTGTTCTTGTGGAATTGGCAAAGTGATATTTGGAAGCCCATAGAGGGCTATGGTGAAAAAGGAAATATCTTCCGTTCAAAACTGGAAAAGCTTTCTGAGAAACTGCTCTGTGTTCTGTTAATTCATCTCACAGAGTTACATCTTTCCCTTCAAGAAGCCTTTCGCTAAGGCTGTTCTTGTGGAATTGGCAAAGGATATTTGGAAGCCCATAGAGGCTATGGTGAAAAAGAAATATCTTCCGTTCAAAACTGGAAAGAAGCTTTCTGAGAAACTGCTCTGTGTTCTGTTAATTCATCTCACAGAGTTACATCTTTCCTTCAAAAGCCTTTCGCTAAGGCTGTTCTTGTGGAATTGGCAAAGTGATATTTGGAAGCCCATAGAGGGCTATGGTGAAAAAGAAATATCTTCCGTTCAAAACTGGAAAGAAGCTTTCTGAGAAACTGCTCTGTGTTCTGTTAATTCATCTCACAGAGTTACATCTTTCCTTCAAGAAGCCTTTCGCTAAGGTGCTGTTCTTGTGGAATGGGCAAAGGATATTTGGAAGCCCATAGAGGCCTATGGTGAAAAAAGGAAATATCTTCCGTTGTAAACTGGAAAGAAGCTTTCTGAGAAACTGCTCTGTGTTCTGTTAATTCATCTCACAGAGTTACATCTTTCCCTTCAAGAAGCCTTTCGCTAAGGCTGTTCTTGTGGAATTAGCAAAGGGATATTTGGAAGCCCTTAGAGGCTATGGTGAAAAGGAAATATCTTCCGTTCAAAACTGGAAGAAGCTTTCTGAGAAACTGCTCTGTGTTCTGTTAATTCATCTCACAGAGTTACATCTTTCCCTTCAAAAGCCTTTCGCTAAGGCTGTTCTTGTGGAATTGGCAAGGGATATTTGGAAGCCCCATAGGCTATGGTGAAAAAGGAAATATCTTCCGTTCAAAACTGGAAGAAGCTTTCTGAGAAACTGCTCTGTGTTCTGTTAATTCATCTCACAGAGTTACATCTTTCCCTTCAAGAAGCCTTTCGCTAAGGCTGTTCTTGTGGAATTAGCAAAGGGATATTTGGAAGCCCATAGAGGCTATGGTGAAAAGGAAATATCTTCCGTTCAAAACTGGAAAGAAGCTTTCTGAGAAACTGCTCTGTGTTCTGTTAATTCATCTCACAGAGTTACATCTTTCCCTTCAAGCCTTTCGCTAAGGCTGTTCTTGTGGAATTAGCAAAGGATATTTGGAAGCCCATAGAGGCTATGGTGAAAAGGAAATATCTTCCGTTCAAAACTGGAAGAAGCTTTCTGAGAAACTGCTCTGTGTTCTGTTAATTCATCTCACAGGTTACATCTTTCCCTTCAAGAAGCCTTTCGCTAAGGCTGTTCTTGTGGAATTGGCAAAGTGATATTTGGAAGCCCATAGAGGCTATGGTGAAAAGGAAATATCTTCCGTTCAAAACTGGAAAGAAACTTTCTGAGAAACTGCTCTGTGTTCTGTTAATTCATCTCACAGAGTTACATCTTTCCTTCAAAGCCTTTCGCTAAGGCTGTTCTTGTGGAATTGGCAAGTGATATTTGGAAGCCCGAGGGCTATGGTGAAAAAGAAATATCTTCCGTTCAAAACTGGAAAAAGCTTTCTGAGAAACTGCTCTGTGTTCTGTTAATTCATCTCACAGAGTTACATCTTTCCCTTCAAGAAGCCTTTCGCTAAGGCTGTTCTTGTGGAATTGGCAAAGGATATTTGGAAGCCCATAGGGCTATGGTGAAAAAGGAAATATCTTCCGTTCAAAACTGGAAGAAGCTTTCTGAGAAACTGCTCTGTGTTCTGTTAATTCATCTCACAGAGTTACATCTTTCCTTCAAGAAGCCTTTCGCTAAGGCTGTTCTTGTGGAATTAGCAAGGATATTTGGAAGCCCATAGAGGGCTCTATGGTGAAAAATATCTTCCGTTCAAAACTGGAAAGAAGCTTTCTGAGAAACTGCTCTGTGTTCTGTTAATTCATCTCACAGAGTTACATCTTTCCCTTCAAGAAACCTTTCGCTAAGGCTGTTCTTGTGGAATTGGCAAGGATATTTGGAAGCCCATAGAGGGCTATGGTGAAAAAGGAAATATCTTCCGTTCAAAACTGGAAAGAAGCTTTCTGAGAAACTGCTCTGTGTTCTGTTAATTCATCTCACAGAGTTACATCTTTCCTTCAAGAAGCCTTTGCTAAGGCTGTTCTTGTGGAATTGGAGGGATATTTGGAAGCCCATGGGGGCTATGGTGAAAAAGAAATATCTTCCGTTCAAAACTGGAAAGAAGCTTTCTGAGAAACTGCTCTGTGTTCTGTTAATTCATCTCACAGAGTTACATCTTTCCTTCAAGAAGCCTTTCGCTAAGGCTGTTCTTGTGGAATTGGCAAAGGGATATTTGGAAGCCCATAGAGGCTATGGTGAAAAGAAATATCTTCCGTTCAAAACTGGAAAGAAGCTTTCTGAGAAACTGCTCTGTGTTCTGTTAATTCATCTCACAGAGTTACATCTTTCCTTCAAAAGCCTTTCGCTAAGGCTGTTCTTGTGGAATTAGCAAAGGATATTTGGAAGCCCATAGAGGGCTATGGTGAAAAAAGGAAATATCTTCCGTTCAAAACTGGAAGCTTTCTGAGAAACTGCTCTGTGTTCTGTTAATTCATCTCACAGAGTTACATCTTTTCCCTTCAAGAAGCCTTTCGCTAAGGCTGTTCTTGTGGAATTGGCAAAGGGATATTTGGAAGCCATAGAGGCTATGGTGAAAGGAAATATCTTCCGTTCAAAACTGGAAAGAAGCTTTCTGAGAAACTGCTCTGTGTTCTGTTAATTCATCTCACAGAGTTACATCTTTCCTTCAAGAAGCCTTTGCTAAGGCTGTTCTTGTGGAATTAGCAAAGGGATATTTGGAAGCCCATAGAGGGCTATGGTGAAAAAAGGAAATATCTTCCGTTCAAAACTGGAAAGAAGCTTTCTGAGAAACTGCTCTGTGTTCTGTTAATTCATCTCACAGAGTTACATCTTTCCTTCAAGAAGCCTTTCGCTAAGGCTGTTCTTGTGGAATTAGCAAAGGATATTTGGAAGCCCTTAGAGGCTATGGTGAAAAAGGAAATATCTTCCGTTCAAAACTGGAAAGAAGCTTTCTGAGAAACTGCTCTGTGTTCTGTTAATTCATCTCACAGAGTTACATCTTTCCTTCAAGAAGCCTTTCGCTAAGGCTGTTCTTGTGGAATTGGCAAAGTGATATTTGGAAGCCCATAGAGGGCTATGGTGAAAAAGGAAATATCTTCCGTTCAAAACTGGAAAGAAGCTTTCTGAGAAACTGCTCTGTGTTCTGTTAATTCATCTCACAGAGTTACATCTTTCCCTTCAGAAGCCTTTCGCTAAGGCTGTTCTTGTGGAATGGGCAAAGTGATATTTGGAAGCCCATAGAGGCTATGGTGAAAAAGGAAATATCTTCCGTTCAAAACTGGAAAGAAGCTTTCTGAGAAACTGCTCTGTGTTCTGTTAATTCATCTCACAGAGTTACATCTTTCCTTCAAGAAGCCTTTCGCTAAGGCTGTTCTTGTGGAATTGGCAAGGGATATTTGGAAGCCTTTAGAGGCTATGTTGAAAAAAAATATCTTCCGTTCAAAACTGGAAAGAAGCTTTCTGAGAAACTGCTGTGTGTTCTGTTAATTCATCTCACAGAGTTACATTTTTCTCTTCAAGAAGCCTTTCGCTAAGGCTGCTCTTGTGGAATTGGCAAAGGGATATTTGGAAGCCCGTAGAGGACTATGGTGAAAAAGGAAATATCTTCCGTTCAAAACTGGAAAGAAGCTTTCTGAAACTGCTCTGTGTTCTGTTAATTCATCTCACAGAGTTACATCTTTCCTTCAAGAAGCCTTTCGCTAAGGCTGTTCTTGTGGAATTGGCAAGGGGATATTTGGAAGCCCATACAGGTCTATGGTGAAAAAGTAAATATCTTCCGTTCAAAACTGGAAAGAAGCTTTCTGAGAAACTGCTCTGTGTTCTGTTAATTCATCTCACAGAGTTACATCTTTCCCTTCAAAGCCTTTCGCTAAGGCTGTTCTTGTGGAATGCAAAGGATATTTGGAAGCCCATAGAGGCTATGGTGAAAAAGGAAATATCTTCCGTTCAAAACTGGAAGGAAGATTTCTGAGAAACTGCTCTGTGTTCTGTTAATTCATCTCACAGAGTTACATCTTTCCTTCAAGAAGCTTTTTCTAAGGCTGTTCTTGTGGAATTGGCAAAGGATATTTGGAAGCCCATAGAGGGCTATGGTGAAAAAAAGGAAATATCTTCCGTTCAAAACTGGAAAGTAGCTTTCTGAGAAACTGCTCTGTGTTCTGTTAATTCATCTCACAGTTACATCTTTCCTTCAAGCAGCCTTTCGCTAAGGCTGTTCTTGTGGAATTAGAGTGATATTTGGAAGCCCATAGAGGGCTATGGTGAAAAATATCTTCCGTTCAAAACTGGAAAGAAGCTTTCTGAGAAACTGCTCTGTGTTCTGTTAATTCATCTCACAGAGTTACATTCTTCCCTTCAAAGCCTTTCGCTAAGGCTGTTCTTGTGGAATTAGCAAGGGATATTTGGAAGCCCATAGAGGGCTATGGTGAAAAAGGAAATATCTTCCGTTCAAAACTGGAAGAAGCTTTCTGAGAAACTGCTCTGTGTTCTGTTAATTCATCTCACAGAGTTACATCTTTCCTTCAAGAAGCCTTTCGCTAAGGCTGTTCTTGTGGAGTTTGGCAAGCGATATTTGGAAGCCCATACAGGGCTATGGTGAAAAAGGAAATATCTTCCGTTCAAAACTGGAAAGAAGCTTTCTGAAAAACTGCTCTGTGTTCTGTTAATTCATCTCACAGAGTTACATCTTTCCTTCAAAGCCTTTCGCTAAGGCTGTTCTTGTGGAATTGTCAAGGGATACTTGGAAGCCCATAGAGGGCTATGGTGAAAAAGGAAATATCTTCCGTTCAAAACTGGAAAGAAACTTTCTGAGAAACTGCTCTGTGTTCTGTTAATTCATCTCACAGTTACATCTTTCCTTCAAGAAGCCTTTCGCTAAGGCTGTTCTTGTGGAATTAGCAAAGGATATTTGGAAGCCCATAGAGGCTATGGTGAAGAAATATCTTCCGTTCAAAACCGGAAAGAAGCTTTCTGAGAAACTGCTCTGTGTTCTGTTAATTCATCTCACAGGTTACATCTTTCCCTTCAAGAAGCCTTTCGCTAAGACTGTTCTTGTGGAATTGGCAAAGGGATATTTGGAAGCCCATAGAGGGCTATGGTGAAAAGGAAATATCTTCCGTTCAAAACTGGAAAGAAGCTTTCTGAAACTGCTCTGTGTTCTGTTAATTCATCTCACAGAGTTACATCTTTCCCTTCAAGAATCCTTTGGCTAAGGCTGTTCTTGTGGAATTAGCAAAGGATATTTGGAAGCCCATAGAGGCTATGGTGAAAAGGAAATATCTTCCGTTGTAAACTGGAAAGAAGCTTTCTGAGAAACTGCTCTGTGTTCTGTTAATTCATCTCACAGAGTTACATCTTTCCTTCAAAGCCTTTCGCTAAGGCTGTTCTTGTGGAATTAGCAAAGGATATTTGGAAGCCCATAGAGGCTATGGTGAAAAAGGAAATATCTTCCGTTCAAAACTGGAAAGAAGCTTTCTGAGAAACTGCTCTGTGTTCTGTTAATTCATCTCACAGAGTTACATCTTTCCCTTCAAGAAACCTTTCGCTAAGGCTGTTCTTGTGGAATTGGCAAAGGATATTTGGAAGCCCATAGAGGGCTATGGTGAAAAGGATATATCTTCCGTTCAAAACTGGAAGAAGCTTTCTGAGAAACTGCTCTGTGTTCTGTTAATTAATCTCACAGAGTTACATCTTTCCCTTCAAGAAGCCTTTCGCTAAGGCTGTTCTTGTGGAATTAGCAGAGGGATATTTGGAAGCCCATAGAGGGCTATGGTGAAAAGAAATATCTTCCGTTCAAAACTGGAAAGAAGCTTTCTGAGAAACTGCTCTGTGTTCTGTTAATTCATCTCACAGAGTTACATCTTTCCCTTCAAAGCCTTTCGCTAAGGCTGTTCTTGTGGAATTAGCAAGGGATATTTGGAAGCCCATATAGGGCTATGGTGAAAAAGGAAATACCTTCCGTTCAAAACTGGAAAAGCTTTCTGAGAAACTGCTCTGTGTTCTGTTAATTCATCTCACAGAGTTACATCTTTCCCTTCAAAGCCTTTCGCTAAGGCTGTTCTTGTGGAGTTGGCAAAGCGATATTTGGAAGCCCATACAGGGCTATGGTGAAAAAGGAAATATCTTCGTTCAAAACTGGAAAGAAGCTTTCTGAGAAACTGCTCTGTGTTCTGTTAATTCATCTCACAGAGTTACATCTTTCCCTTCAAGAAGCCTTTCGCTAAGGCTGTTCTTGTGGAATTGGCAAGCGGATATTTGGAAGCCCTTAGAGGGCTATGGTGAAAAAGGAAATATCTTCTGTTCAAAACTGGAAAGAAGCTTTCTGAGAAACTGCTCTGTGTTCTGTTAATTCATCTCACAGAGTTACATCTTTCCTTCAAGAAGCCTTTCGCTAAGGCTGTTCTTGTGGAATTGGCAAAGTGATATTTGGAAGCCCATAGAGGGCTATGGTGAAAAAGGAAATATCTTCCGTTCAAAACTGGAAAGTAGCTTTCTGAGAAACTGCTCTGTGTTCTGTTAATTCATCTCACACACAGTTACATCTTTCCTTCAAGCAGCCTTTCGCTAAGGCTGTTCTTGTGGAATTAGCAGAGTGATATTTGGAAGCCCTTAGAGGGCTATGGTGAAAAATATCTTCCGTTCAAAACTGGAAAGAAACTTTCTGAGAAACTGCTCTTTGTTCTGTTAATTCATCTCACAGAGTTACATCTTTCCCTTCAAGAAGCCTTTCGCTAAGGCTGTTCTTGTGGAATTAGCAAAGGGATATTTGGAAGCCCATAGAGGGCTATGGTGAAAAAGGAAATATCTTCCGTTCAAAACTGGAAAAGCTTTCTGAAAATGCTCTGTGTTCTGTTAATTCTTCTCACAGAGTTACATCTTTCCCTTCAAGAAGCCTTTCGCTAAGGCTGTTCTTGAGAATTGCCAAGGATATTTGGAAGCCATAGAGGCTATGGTGAAAAATATCTTCCGTTCAAAACTGGAAAGAAGCTTTCTGAGAAACTGCTCTGTGTTCTGTTAATTCATCTCACAGAGTTACATCTTTCCTTCAAAGCCTTTCGCTAAGGCTGTTCTTGTGGAATTGGCAGAGTGATATTTGGAAGCCCATAGAGGGCTATGGTGAAAAAAGGAAATATCTTCCGTTCATACTGGAAGAAGCTTTCTGAGAAACTGCTCTGTGTTCTGTTAATTCATCTCACAGAGGTACATCTTTCCCTTCAAAAGCCTTTCGCTAAGGCTGTTCTTGTGGAATTGGCAAAGGATATTTGCAAGCCCATAGAGGCTATGGTGAAAAAAGGAAATATCTTCCGTTCAAAACTGGAAAGAAACTTTCTGAGAAACTGCTCTGTGTTCTGTTAATTCATCTCACAGAGTTACATCTTTCCTTCAAGAAACCTTTCGCTAAGGCTGTTCTTGTGGAATTAGATATTTGGAAGCCCATAGAGGCTATGGTGAAAAAGGAAATATCTTCCGTTCAGAACTGGAAGAAGCTTTCTGAGAAACTGCTCTGTGTTCTGTTAATTCATCTCACAGAGTTACATCTTTCCCTTCAAGAAGCCTTTCGCTAAGGCTGTTCTTGTGGAATTGGCAAAGTGACATTTGGAAGCCCATAGAGGTCTACGGGGAAAAAGGAAATATCTTCCGTTCAAAACTGGAAAGAAGATTTCTGAGAAACTGCTCTGTGTTCTGTTAATTCATCTCACAGAGTTACATCTTTCCCTTCAAGAAGCCTTTCGCTAAGGTTGTTCTTTTGGAATGGGCAAAGTGATATTTGGAAGCCCATAGAGGCCTATGGTGAAAAAGGAAATATCTTCCGTTGTAAACTGGAAAGAAGCTTTCTGAGAAACTGCTCTGTGTTCTGTTAATTCATCTCACAGAGTTACATCTTTCCCTTCAAGAAGCCTTTCGCTAAGGCTGTTCTTGTGCAATTGGCAAGGGGATATTTGGAAGTCTTTAGAGGGCTATGTTGAAAAAGGAAATATCTTCCGTTCAAAACTGGAAAGAAGCTTTCTGAGAAACTGCTGTGTGTTCTGTTAATTCATCTCACAGAGTTACATCTTTCTCTTCAAGAAGCCTTTCGCTAAGGCTGTTCTTGTGGAATTAGCAAGGGATATTTGGAAGTCCCATAGGGGCTATGGTGAAAAAGGAAATATCTTCCGTTCAAAAGAGGAAGAAAGCTTTCTGAGAAACTGCTCTGTGTTCTGTTAATTCATCTCACAGAGTTACATCTTTCCTTCAAGAAGCCTTTCGCTAAGGCAGTTCTTGTGGAATTAGCAAGGGATATTTGGAAGCCCTTAGAGGGCTATGGTGAAAAAGGAAATATCTTCTGTTCAAAACCAGAAAGAAGCTTTTTGAGAAACTGCTCTGTGTTCTGTTAATTCATCTCACAGAGTTACATCTTTCCTTCAAGAAGCCTTTCGCTAAGGCTGTTCTTGTGGAATTGGCAAAGTGATATTTGGAAGCCCATAGAGGCTACGGGGTAAAAAGGAAATATCTTCCGTTCATAACTGGAAAGTAGCTTTCTGAGAAACTGCTCTGTGTTCTGTTAATTCATCTCACACAGTTACATCTTTCCTTCAAGCAGCCTTTCGCTAAGGCTGTTCTTGTGGAATTGGCAGAGTGATATTTGGAAGCCCTTAGAGGCTATGGTGAAAAAGGAAATATCTTCCGTTCAAAACTGAAGAAACTTTCTGAGAAACTGCTCTTTGTTCTGTTAATTCATCTCACAGAGTTACATCTTTCCCTTCAAGAAGCCTTTCGCTAAGGCTGTTCTTGTGAAATTAGCAAAGTGATATTTTAAGCCCATGGGGCTATGGTGAAAAAGGAAATATCTTCCGTTCAAAACTGGAAAGAAGCTTTCTGAGAAAATGCTCTGTGTTCTGTTA
Source organism: Erythrocebus patas (assembly GCA_023783455.1). Lineage (NCBI taxonomy): Eukaryota > Metazoa > Chordata > Mammalia > Primates > Cercopithecidae > Erythrocebus > Erythrocebus patas. The sequence goes on from JAKFHT010000421.1 coordinate 35,735, forward strand.
ATTCTTCTCACAGAGTTACATCTTTCCCTTCAAGAAGCCTTTCGCTAAGGCTGTTCTTGTGGAATTGCCAAAGGATATTTGGAAGGCCATAGAGGGCTATGGTGAAAAAGGAAATATCTTCCTTTCAAAACTGGAAAAGCTTTCTGAGAAACTGCTCTGTGTTCTGTTAATTCATCTCACAGAGTTACATCTTTCCCTTCAAGAAGCCTTCGCTAAGGCTGTTCTTGTGGAATTGGAGTGATATTTGGAAGCCCATAGAGGGCTATGGTGAAAAAATATCTTCCGTTCTATACTGGAAGAAGCTTTCTGAAACTGCTCTGTGTTCTGTTAATTCATCTCACAGAGTTACATCTTTCCTTCAAGAAGCCTTTCGCTAAGGCTGTTCTTGTGGAATTAGCAAGGGATATTTGGAAGCCCATAGAGGGCTATGGTGAAAAAGGAAATATCTTCCGTTCAAAACTGGAAAGAAGCTTTCTGAGAAACTGCTCTGTGTTCTGTTAATTCATCTCACAGAGTTACATCTTTCCTTCAAAAGCCTTTCGCTAAGGCTGTTCTTGTGGAATTGGCAGGATATTTGGAAGCCCATAGAGGCTATGGTGAAAAAGGAAATATCTTCCGTTCAAAACTGGAAAGAAGCTTTCTGAGAAACTGCTCTATGTTCTGTTAATTCATCTCACAGAGTTACATCTTTCCCTTCAAAAGCCTTTCGCTAAGGCTGTTCTTGTGGAATTGGCAAGGGATATTTGGAAATCTTTAGAGACTATGTTGAAAAGGAAATATCTTCCGTTCAAAACTGGAAAGAAACTTTCTGAGAAACTGCTCTGTGTTCTGTTAATTCATCTCACAGGTTACATTTTTCTCTTCAAGAAGCCTTTCGCTGAGGCTGCTCTTGTGGAATTGGCAAAGGGATATTTGGAAGTCCGTGAGGACTATGGTGAAAAAGGAAATATCTTCCGTTCAAAAGAGGAAAGAAGATTTCTGAGAAACTGCTCTGTGTTCTGTTAATTCATCTCACAGAGTTACATCTTTCCCTTCAGAAGCCTTTCGCTCTTGTGGAATTGGCAAGGGATATTTGGAAGCCCATACAGGTCTATGGTGAAAAGTAAATATCTTCCGTTCAAAACTGGAAAGAAGCTTTCTGAGAAACTGCTCTGTGTTCTGTTAATTCATCTCACAGGTTACATCTTTCCCTTCAAGAAGCCTTTCGCTAAGGCTGTTCTTGTGGAATTAAAGGATATTTGGAAGCCCATAGAGGGCTATGGTGAAAAGGAAATATCATCCGTTCAAAACTGGAAGGAAGATTTCTGAGAAACTGCTCTGTGTTAATTCATCTCACAGACTTACATCTTTCCTTCAAGAAGCCTTTCGCTAAAAGGCTGTTCTTGTGGAATTGGCAAAACAATATTTGGAAGCCCATAGAGGGCTCACGGGAAAAAGGAAATATCTTCCGTTCAAAACTGGAAAGTAACTTTCTGAGAAACTGCTCTGTGTTCTGTTAATTCATCTCACAGAGTTACATCTTTCCCTTCAAGCACCTTTCGCTAAGGCTGTTCTTGTGGAATTGGCAGAGTGATATTTGGAAGCCTTAGAGGCTATGGTGAAAAAGGAAATATGTTCCGTTCAAAACTGGAAAGAAGCTTTCTGAGAAACTGCTCTGTGTTCTGTTAATTCATCTCACAGAGTTACATTTTTCCTTCAAAAGCCTTTCGCTAAGGCTGTTCTTGTGGAATTAGCAAAGGATTTTGGAAGCCCTTAGAGGCTATGGTGAAAAAGGAAATATCTTCCGTTCAAAACTGGAAAGAAGCTTTCTGAGAAACTGCTCTGTGTCTGTTAATTCATCTCACAGAGTTACATCTTTCCTTCAAGAAACCTTCGCTAAGGCTGTTCTTGTGGAATTGGCAAAGGATATTTGGAAGCCCATAGAGGGCTATGGTGAAAAGGATATATCTTCCGTTCAAAACTGGAAAGAAGCTTCCTGAGAAACTGCTCTGTGTTCTGTTAATTCATCTCACAGAGTTACATCTTTCCCTTGAAGAAGCCTTTCGCTAAGGCTGTTCTTGTGGAATTGGCAGAGTGATATTTGGAAGCCCATAGAGGGCTATGGGGAAAAAGGAAATATCTTCGTTCAAAACTGGAAAGAAGCTTTCTGAGAAACTGCTCTGTGTTCTGTTAATTCAACTCACAGGTTACATCTTTCCTTCAAAGCCTTTCGCTAAGGCTGTTCTTGTGGAATTGGCAAAGGGATATTTGGAAGCCCATAGAGGGCTATGGTGAAAAAGGAAATACCTTCCGTTCAAAACTGGAAAAAGCTTTCTGAGAAACTACTCTGTGCTCTGTTAATTCATCTCACAGGTTACATCTTTCCTTCAGGAAGCCTTTCGTTAAGGCTGTTCTTGTGGAATTGGCAAAGTGATATTTGGAAGCCCATGGGGGATATGGTGAAAAAGGAAATATCTTCCGTTCAAAACTGGAAAAAGCTTTCTGAGAAACTGCTCTGTGATCTGTTAATTCATCTCACAGGTTACATCTTTCCTTCAAAGCCTTTCGCTAAGGCTGTTCTTGTGGAATTGGAGTGATATTTGGAAGCCAATAGGCTATGGTGAAAAAGGAAATATCTTCCGTTCAAAACTGGAAAAAGCTTTCTGAGAAACTGCTCTGTATTCTGTTAATTCATCTCACAGAGTTACATATTTCCTTCAAAGCCTTTGGCTAAGGCTGTTTTGTGGAATTAGCAAAGGGATATTTGGAAGCCCATAGAGGTCTATGGTGAAGGAAATATCTTCCGTTCAAAACTGGAAGAAGCTTTCTGAGAAACTGCTCTGTGTTCTGTTAATTCATCTCACAGGTTACATCTTTCCTTCAAGAAGCCTTTCGCTAAGGCTGTTCTTGTGGAATTAGCAAAGGATATTTGGAAGCCCATAGAGGGCTATGGTGAAAAGGATATATCTTCCGTTCAATACTGGAAGAAGCTTCCTGAGAAACTGCTCTGTGTTCTGTTAATTCATCTCACAGGTTACATCTTTCCCTTCAAGAAGCCTTTCGCTAAGGCTGTTCTTGTGGAATTGGCAGAGTGATATTTGGAAGCCCATAGGGCTATGGGGAAAAAAAATATCTTCGTTCAAAACTGGAAGAAGCTTTCTGAGAAACTGCTCTGTGTTCTGTTAATTCAACTCACAGAGTTACATCTTTCCCTTCAAGAAGCCTTTCGCTAAGGCTGTTCTTGTGGAATTAGCAAGGGATATTTGGAAGCCCATAAGGGCTATGGTGAAAAAAAATACCTTCCGTTCAAAACTGGAAAGAAGCTTTCTGAGAAACTGCTCTGTGTTCTGTTAATTCATCTCACAGAGTTACATCTTTCCTTCAGGAAGCCTTTCGTTAAGGCTGTTTTGTGGAATTGGCAAAGTGATATTTGGAAGCCCATAGAGGATATGGTGAAAAAGGAAATATCTTCCGTTCAAAACTGGAAGAAGCTTTCTGAGAAACTGCTCTGTGATCTGTTAATTCATCTCACAGAGTTACATCTTTCCTTCAAGAAGCCTTTCGCTAAGGCTGTTCTTGTGGAATTGGCAAAGTGATATATGGAAGCCAATAGGGCTATGGTGAAAAAGGAAATATCTTCCGTTCAAAACTGGAAGAAGCTTTCTGAGAAACTGCTCTGTATTCTGTTAATTCATCTCACAGAGTTACATATTTCCTTTAAAAGCCTTTGGCTAAGGCTGTTTTGTGGAATTGGCAAAGGATATTTGGAAGCCCATAGGGTCTATGGTGAAGGAAATATCTTCCGTTCAAAACTGGAAGAAGCTTTCTGAGAAACTGCTCTGTGTTCTGTTAATTCATCTCACAGAGTTACATCTTTCCCTTCAAAAGCCTTTCGCTAAGGCTGTTCTTGTGGAATTAGCAAAGGATATTTGGAAGCCCATAGATGACTATGGTGAAAAAGGAAATATCTTCCGTTCAAAACTGGAAAAAGCTTTCTGAGAAACTGCTCTGTGTTCTGTTAATTCATCTCACAGAGTTACATCTTTCCCTTCAAGAAGCCTTTCGCTAAGGCTGTTCTTGTGGAATTAGCAAAGGATATTTGGAAGCCCATAGAGGCTATGGTGAAAAAGGAAATATCTTCCGTTCAAAACTGGAAAAAGCTTTCTGAGAAACTGCTCTGTGTTCTGTTAATTCATCTCACAGAGTTACATCTTTCTCTTCAAGAAGCCTTTTGCTAAGGCTGTTCTTGTGGAATTAGCAAAGGATATTTGGAAGCCTGTAGAGGACTATGGTGAAAAATATCTTCCGTTCAAAACGGAAAGAAGCTTTCTGAGAAACTGCTCTGTGTTGTGTTAATTCATCTCACAGAGTTACATCTTTCCTTCAAGAAGCCTTTCGCTAAGACTGTTCTTGTGGAATTGGCAAGTGATATTTGGAAGCCCATAGAGGATATGGTGAAAAGGAAATATCTTCCGTTCAAAACTGGAAAGAAGCTTTCTGAGAAACTGCTCTGTGTTCTGTTAATTCATCTCACAGAGTTACATCTTTCCTTCAAAAGCCTTTCGCTAAGGCTGTTCTTGTGGAATTGTGAGTGATATTTGGAAGCCAATAGGGGCTATGGTGAAAAAGGAAATATCTTCCTTTCAAAACCGGAAAGAAGCTTTCTGAGAAACTGCTCTGTTTCTGTTAATTCATCTCACAGAGTTACATATTTCCTTTAAAAGCCTTTGGCTAAGGCTGTTTTGTGGAATTGGCAAAGTGATATTTGGAAGCCCATAGAGGCTAGGGTGAAAAAGGAAATATGTTCTGCTCAAAACTTGAAAGAAGCTTTCTGAGAAACTGCTCTGTGTTCTGTTAATTCATCTCACAGAGTTACATCTTTCCTTCAAGAAGCCTTCGCTAAGGCTGTTCTTGTGGAATTGGCAAAGGGATATTTGGAAGCCCATAGGGCTATGGTGAAAAAGGAAATATCTTCCGTTCAAAACCCGAAAGAAGCTTTCTGAGAAACTGCTCTGTGTTCTGTTAATTCATCTCACAGAGTTACATCTTTCCCTTCAAGAAGCCTTTCGCTGAGGCAGTTCTTGAGGAATTGGCAAACGGATATTTGGAAGCCCATAGAGGGCTATGGTGAAAAAGGAAATATCTTCCGTTCAAAACCAGAAAGAAGCTTTCTGAGAAACTGCTCTGTGTTCTGTTAATTCATCTCACAGAGTTACATCTTTCCCTTCAAGAAGCCTTTCGCTAAGGCTGTTCTTGTGGAATTGGCAAAGTGATATTTGGAAGCCCATAGAGGGCTACGGGGAAAAAGGAAATATCTTCCGTTCAAAACTGGAAAGTAGCTTTCTGAGAAACTGCTCTGTGTTCTGTTAATTCATCTCACACAGTTACATCTTTCCCTTCAAGCAGCCTTTCGCTAAAGCTGTTCTTGTGGAATTGGCAGAGTGATATTTGGAAGCCCTTAGAGGGCTATGGTGAAAAAGGAAACATCTTCCGTTCAAAACTGGAAAGAAACTTTCTAAGAAACTGATCTTTGTTCTGTTAATTCATCTCACAGAGTTACATCTTTCCCATCACAGTTTCGCTAAGGCTGTTCTTGTGAAATTGGCAGAGTGATATTTGGAGCCCATAGTGGGCTATTGTGAAAAAGGAAATATCTTCTTCAAAACTGGAAAGAAGCTTTCTGAGAAAATGCTCTGTTCTGTTAATTCTTCTCACAGAGTTACATCTTTCCTTCAAGAAGCCTTCGCTAAGGCTGTTCTTGTAAATTGTCAAAGGGATATTTGGAAGCACATAGAGGGCTATGGTGAAAAAGGAAATATCTTCCCTTCAAAACTGGAAAGAAGCTTTCTGAGAAACTGCTCTGTGTTCTGTTAATTCATCTCACAGAGTTACATCTTTCCCTTCAAGAAGCCTTTCGCTAAGGCTGTTCTTGTGGAATTGGCAGAGGATATTTGGAAGTCCATAGAGGGCTATGTTGAAAAGGAAATATCTTCCGCTTCAATACTGGAAAGAAGCTTTCTGAGAAACTGCTCTGTGTTCTGTTAATTCATCTCACAGAGTTACATCTTTCCCTTCAAGAAGCATTTCGCTAAGGCAGTTCTTGTGGAATTGGCAAAGGATATTTGAAGCCCATAGAGGGCTATGGTGAAAAGGAAATATCTTCCGTTCAAAACTGGAAAGAAGCTTTCTGAGAAACTGCTCTGTGTTCTGTTAATTCATCTCACAGAGTTACATCTTTCCTTCAAGAAGCCTACGCTAAGGCTGTTCTTGTGGAATTGGCAGAGGATATTTGGAAGCCCATAGAGGGCTACGGTGAAAAGGAAATATCTTCCGCTCAAAACTGGAAAGAAGCTTTCTGAGAAACTGCTCTGTGTTCTGTTAATTCATCTCACAGAGTTACATCTTTCCTTCAAGAAGCCTTCGCTAAGGCTGTTCTTGTGCAATTGGCAAAGGGATATTTGGAAGCCCATAGAGGGCTATGGTGAAAAGGAAATATCTTCCGTTGTAAACTGGAAAGAAGCTTTCTGAGAAACTGCTCTGTGTTCTGTTAATTCATCTCACAGAGTTACATCTTTCCCTTCAAGAAGCCTTTCGCTAAGGCTGTTCTTGTGGAATTAGCAAAGGATATTTGGAAGCCCATAGAGGCTATGGTGAAAAAGGAAATATCTTCCGTTCAAAACTGGAAAGAAGCTTTCTGAGAAACTGCTCTGTGTTCTGTTAATTCATCTCACAGAGTTACATCTTTCCTTCAAAGCCTTCGCTAAGGCTGTTCTTGTGGAATTGGCAAAGGATATTTGGAAGCCCATAGAGGGCTATGGTGAAAAGGAAATATCTTCCGTTCAATACTGGAAAGAAGCTTCTGAGAAACTGCTCTGTGTTCTGTTAATTCATCTCACAGAGTTACATCTTTCCCTTGAAGAAGCCTTTCGCTAAGGCTGTTCTTGTGGAATTGGCAGAGTGATATTTGGAAGCCCATAGAGGGCTACGGGAAAAAGGAAATATCTTCGTTCAAAACTGGAAAGAAGCTTGAGAAACTGCTCTGTGTTCTGTTAATTCAACTCACAGAGTTACATCTTTCCTTCAAGAAGCCTTTCGCTAAGGCTGTTCTTGTGGAATTGGCAAAGGGATATTTGGAAGCCCATAGGGCTATGGTGAAAAGGAAATATCTTCCGTTCAAAACTGGAAAGAAGCTTTCTGAGAAACTACTCTGTGTTCTGTTAATTCATCTCACAGAGTTACATCTTTCCCTTCAAGAAGCCTTTCGCTAAGGCTGTTCTTGTGGAATTGGCAAAGCCATATTTGGAAGCCCATAGAGGGCTATGTTGAAAAAGGAAATATCTTCCGTTCAAAACTGGAAAGAAGCTTTCTGAGAAACTGCTCTGTGTTCTGTTAATTCATCTCACAGAGTTACATCTTTCCCTTCAAGAAGCCTTTCGCTAAGGCTGTTCTTGTGGAATTGGCAAAGGGATATTTGGAAGTCCATAGAGGGCTATGGTGAAAAAGGAAATATCTTCCGTTCAAAACTGGAAAGAAACATTCTGAGAAAATGCTCTGTGTTCTGTTAATTCATCTCACAGAGTTACATCTTTCCCTTCAAGAAGCCTTTCGCTAAGGCAGTTCTTGAGGAATTGGCAAACGGATATTTGGAAGCCCATAGAGGGCTATGGTGAAAAAGGAAATATCTTCCGTTCAAAACTGGAAAGAAGCTTTCTGAGAAACTGCTCTGTGTTCTGTTAATTCATCTCACAGAGTTACATCTTTCCCTTCAAGAAGCCTTTCGCTAAGGCTGTTCTTGTGGAATTGGCAAAGTGATATTTGGAAGCCCATAGAGGGCTACGGGGAAAAAGGAAATATCTTCCGTTCAAAACTGGAAAGTAGCTTTCTGAGAAACTGCTCTGTGTTCTGTTAATTCATCTCACACAGTTACATCTTTCCCTTCAAGCAGCCTTTCGCTAAGGCTGTTCTTGTGGAATTGGCAGAGTGATATTTGGAAGCCCTTAGAGGGCTATGGTGAAAAAGGAAATATCTTCCGTTCAAAACTGGAAAGAAACTTTCTGAGAAACTGCTCTTTTTTCTGTTAATTCATCTCACAGAGTTACATCTTTCCCATCAAGAAGCCTTTCGCTAAGGCTGTTCTTGTGAAATTGGCAGATATTTGGAAGCCCATAGAGGGCTATGGTGAAAAATGAAATATCTTCCGTTCAAAACAGGAAAGCAGCTTTCTGAGAAAATGCTCTGTGTTCTGTTAATTCTTCTCACACAGTTACATCTTTCCTTTCAAGAAGCCTTTCGCTAAGACTGTTCTTGTGGAATTAGCAGAGTGATATTTGGAAGCCCTTAGAGGGCTATGGTGAAAAAGGAAATATCTTCGTTCAAAACTGGAAAGAAACTTTCTGAAACTGCTCTTTTCTGTTAATTCATCTCACAGAGTTACATCTTTCCCATCAAGAAGCCTTTCGCTAAGGCTGTTCTTGTGGAATTAGCAGATATTTGGAAGCCCATAGAGGGCTATGGTGAAAATGAAATATCTTCCGTTCAAAACTGGAAAGAAGCTTTCTGAGAAAATGCTCTGTGTTCTGTTAATTCTTCTCACACAGTTACATCTTTCCCTTCAAGAAGCCTTTCGCTAAGGCTGTTCTTGTGGAATTAGCAGAGTGATATTTGGAAGCCCTTAGAGGGCTATGGTGAAAAAGGAAATATCTTCGTTCAAAACTGGAAAGAAACTTTCTGAAACTGCTCTTTTCTGTTAATTCATCTCACAGAGTTACATCTTTCCCATCAAGAAGCCTTTCGCTAAGGCTGTTCTTGTGGAATTAGCAGATATTTGGAAGCCCATAGAGGGCTATGGTGAAAATGAAATATCTTCCGTTCAAAACTGGAAAGAAGCTTTCTGAGAAAATGCTCTGTGTTCTGTTAATTCTTCTCACAGGTTACATCTTTCCTTCAAGAAGCCTTTCGCTAAGACTGTTCTTGAGGAATTGGCAAGGATATTTGAAGCCCATGAGGGCTATGGTGAAAAAGGAAATATCTTCCTTTCAAAACTGGAAAGAAGCTTTCTGAGAAACTGCTCTGTGTTCTGTTAATTCATCTCACAGAGTTACATCTTTCCCTTCAAGAAGCCTTTCGCTAAGGCTGTTCTTGTGGAATTGGCAGAGTGATATTTGGAAGCCCATAGAGGGCTAGGGTGAAAAAGGAAATATCTTCCGTTCAATACTGGAAAGAAGCTTTCTGAGAAACTGCTCTGTGTTCTGTTAATTCATCTCACAGAGTTACATCTTTCCCTTCAAGAAGCCTTTCGCTAAGGCAGTTCTTGTGGAAAGGCAAAGGGATATTTGGAAGCCCATAGAGGGCTATGGTGAAAAAGGAAATATCTTCCGTTCAAAACCGGAAAGAAGCTTTCTGAGAAACTGCTCTGTGTTGTGTTAATTCATCTCACAGAGTTACATCTTTCCCTTCAAGGAGCCTTTCGCTAAGACTGTTCTTGTGGAATTGGCAAAGTCATATTTGGAAGCCCATAGAGGGCTAGGGTGAAAAAGGAAATATCTTCCGTTCAAAACTGGAAAGAAGCATTCTGAGAAACTGCTCTGTGTTCTGTTAATTCATCTCACATAGTTACATCTTTCCCTTCAAGAATACTTTCGTTAAGGCTGTTCTTGTGGAATTGGCAAAGTGATATTTGGAAGCCCATAGAGGGATATGGTGAAAAAGGAAATATCTTCCGTTCAAAACTGGAAAGAAGCTACCTGAGAAACTGCTCTGTGTTCTGTTAATTCATCTCACAGAGTTACATCTTTTCCTTCAAGAAGCCTTTCGCTAAGGCTGTTCTTGTGAAATTGGCAGAATGATATTTGGAAGCCATTAGAGGGCTACGCTGAAAAAGGAAATATCTTCCGTTCAAAACCGGAAAGAAGCTTTCTGAGAAACTGCTCTGTTTTCTGTTAATTCATCTCACAGAGTTACATATTTCCTTTAAGAAGCCTTTGGCTAAGGCTGTTTTTGTGGAATTGGCAAAGGGATATTTGGAAGCCCATAGAGGGCTATGGTGAAAAAGGAAATATCTTCCGTTCAAAACTGGAAAGAAGCTTTCTGAGAAACTGCTCTGTGTTCTGTTAATTCATCTCACAGAGTTACATCTTTCCCTTCAAGAAGCCTTTCGCTAAGGCTGTTCTTGTGGAATTGGCAAGGATATTTGAAGCCCATAGATGGCTATGGTGAAAAAGGAAATATCTTCCGTTCAAAACTGGAAAGAAGCTTTCTGAGAAACTGCTCTGTGTTCTGTTAATTCATCTCACAGAGTTACATTTTTCTCTTCAAGAAGCCTTTCGCTAAGGCTGCTCTTGTGGAATTGGCAAAGGGATATTTGGAAGCCCGTAGAGGACTATGGTGAAAAAGGAAATATCTTCCGTTCAAAAGCGGAAAGAAGCTTTCTGAGAAACTGCTCTGTGTTCTGTTAATTCATCTCACAGAGTTACATCTTTCCCTTCAAGAAGCCTTTCGCTAAGGCTGTTCTTGTGGAATTGGCAAAGGGATATTTGGAAGCCCATAGAGGGCTATGGTGAAAAGGAAATATCTTCCGTTCAAAACTGGAAAGAAGCTTTCTGAGAAACTGCTCTGTGTTCTGTTAATTCATCTCACAGAGTTACATCTTTCCCTTCAAGAAGCCTTTCGCTAAGGCTGTTCTTGTGGAATTGGCAAAGGGATATTTGGAAGCCCATAGAGGGCTATGGTGAAAAAGGAAATATCTTCCGTTCAAAACTGGAAAGAAGCTTTCTGAGAAACTGCTCTGTGTTCTGCTAATTCATCTCACAGAGTTACATCTTTCCCTTCAAGAAGCCTTTCGCTAAGGTTGTTCTTGTGGAATGGGCAAAGTGATATTTGGAAGCCCATAGAGGCCTATGGTGAAAAAGCAAATAACTTCCGTTGTAAACTGGAAAGAAGCTTTCTGAGAAACTGCTCTGTGTTCTGTTAATTCATCTCACAGAGTTACATCTTTCCCTTCAAGAAGCCTTTCGCTAAGTCTGTTCTTGTGGAATTGGCAAGGGGATATTTGGAAGTCCTTAGAGGGCTATGGTGAAAAAGGAAATATCTTCCGTTCAAAACCGGAAAGAAGCTTTCTGAGAAACTGCTGTGTGTTGTGTTAATTCATCTCACAGAGTTACATCTTTCCCTTCAAGAAGCCTTTCGCTAAGACTGTTCTTGTGGAATTGGCAGAGTGATATTTGGAAGCCCATAGAGGGCTACGGGGAAAAAGGAAATATCTTCGTTCAAAACTGGAAAGAAGCTTTCTGAGAAACTGCTCTGTGTTCTGTTAATTCAACTCACAGAGTTACATCTTTCCTTCAAGAAGCCTTCGCTAAGGCTGTTCTTGTGGAATTGGCAAAGGATATTTGGAAGCCCATAGAGGGCTATGGTGAAAAAGGAAATATCTTCCGCTCAAAACTGGAAAGAAGCTTTCTGAGAAACTACTCTGTGTTCTGATAATTCATCTCACAGAGTTACATCTTTCCCTTCAAGAAGCCTTTCGCTAAGGCTGTTCTTGTGGAGTTGGCAAAGCGATATTTGGAAGCCCATAGAGCGCTATGGTGAAAAAGGAAATATCTTCCTTACAAAACCCGAAAGAAGCTTTCTGAGAAACTGCTCTGTGTTCTGTTAATTCATCTCACAGAGTTACATCTTTCCCTTCAAGAAGCCTTTCGCTAAGGCTGTTCTTGTGGAATTGGCAAAGGGATATTTGGAAGCCCATAGAGGGCTATGGTGAAAAAGGAAATATCTTACGTTCAAAACTGGAAAGAAGCATTCTGAGAAACTGCTCTGTGTTCTGTTAATTCATCTCACAGAGTTACATCTTTCCCTTCAAGAAGCCTTTCGTTAAGGCTGTTCTTGTGGAATTGGCAAAGGGATATTTGGAAGCCCATAGAGGGCTATGGTGAAAAAGGAAATATCTTCCGTTCAGAACTGGAAAGAAGCTTTATGAGAAACTGCTCTGTGTTCTGTTAATTCATCTCACAGAGTTACATCATTTCCTTCAAGAAGCCTTTCGCTAAGGCTGTTCTTGTGGAATTGGCAGAGTGATATTTGGAACCCAATAGAGGGCTATGGTGAAAAAGGAAATATCTTTCGTTCAAAACTGGAAAGAAGCTTTCTGAGAAACTGCTCTGTTTTCTGTTAATTCATCTCACAGAGTTACATTTTTCTCTTCAAGAAGCCTTTCGCTAAGGCTGCTCTTGTGGAATTGGCAAAGGGATATTTGGAAGCCTGTAGAGGACTATGGTGAAAAAGGAAATATCTTCCGTTCAAAAGCGGAAAGAAGCTTTCTGAGAAACTGCTCTGTGTTCTGTTAATTCATCTCACAGAGTTACATCTTTCCCTTCAAGAAGCCTTTCGCTAAGGCTGTTCTTGTGGAATTGGCAAAGGGATATTTGGAAGCCCATAGAGGGCTACGGTGAAAAAGGAAATATCTTCCGTTCAAAACTGGAAAGAAGCTTTCTGAGAAACTGCTCTGTGTTCTGTTAATTCATCTCACAGAGTTACATCTTTCCTTCAAGAAGCCTTTCGTTAAGGCTGTTCTTGTGGAATTGGCAAAGGATATTTGGAAGCCCATAGAGGGCTATGGTGAAAAGGAAATATCTTCCGCTCAAAACTGGAAAGAAGCTTTCTGAGAAACTGCTCTGTGTTCTGCTAATTCATCTCACAGAGTTACATCTTTCCTTCAAGAAGCCTTTCGCTAAGGTTGTTCTTGTGGAATGGGCAAAGTGATATTTGGAAGCCCATAGAGGGCTATGGTGAAAAAGAAAATAACTTCCGTTGTAAACTGGAAAGAAGCTTTCTGAGAAACTGCTCTGTGTTCTGTTAATTCATCTCACAGAGTTACATCTTTCCCTTCAAGAAGCCTTTCGCTAAGTCTGTTCTTGTGGAATTGGCAAGAGGATATTTGGAAGTCCTTAGAGGGCTATGGTGAAAAGGAAATATCTTCCGCTCAAAACTGGAAAGAAGCTTTCTGAGAAACTGCTCTGTGTTCTGTTAATTCATCTCACAGAGTTACATCTTTCCCTTCAAGAAGCCTTCGCTAAGACTGTTCTTGTGGAATGGGCAAAGTGATATTTGGAAGCCCATAGAGGGCTATGGTGAAAAGGAAATATCTTCCGCTCAAAACTGGAAAGAAGCTTGAGAAACTGCTCTGTGTTCTGTTAATTCAACTCACAGAGTTACATCTTTCCTTCAAGAAGCCTTCGCTAAGGCTGTTCTTGTGGAATTGGCAAAGGATATTTGGAAGCCCATAGAGGCTATGGTGAAAAGGAAATATCTTCCGCTCAAAACTGGAAAGAAGCTTGAGAAACTACTCTGTGTTCTGTTAATTCATCTCACAGAGTTACATCTTTCCCTTCAAGAAGCCTTTCGCTAAGGCTGTTCTTGTGGAGTTGGCAAAGGATATTTGGAAGCCCATAGAGGGCTACGGTGAAAAGGAAATATCTTCCGTTCAAAACTGGAAGAAGCTTTCTGAGAAACTGCTCTGTGTTCTGTTAATTCATCTCACAGAGTTACATCTTTCCTACCGCTAAGGCTGTTCTTGTGGAATTGGCAAAGGATATTTGGAAGCCCATAGAGGGCTATGGTGAAAAGGAAATATCTTCGTTCAAAACTGGAAAGAAGCTTTCTGAGAAACTGCTCTGTGTTCTGTTAATTCATCTCACAGAGTTACATCTTTCCTTCAAGAAGCCTTTCGTTAAGGCTGTTCTTGTGGAATTGGCAAAGGATATTTGGAAGCCCATAGAGGGCTATGGTGAAAAGGAAATATCTTCCGCTCAAAACTGGAAAGAAGCTTTCTGAGAAACTGCTCTGTGTTCTGTTAATTCATCTCAGAGAGTTACATCTTTCCTTCAAGAAGCCTTTCGCTAAGGCTGTTCTTGTGGAATTGGCAGAGGATATTTGGAACCCATAGAGGGCTATGGTGAAAAGGAAATATCTTCCGTTCAAAACTGGAAAGAAGCTTGAGAAACTGCTCTGTGTTCTGTTAATTCATCTCACAGAGTTACATCTTTCCCTTCAAGAAGCCTTTCGCTAAGGCTGTTCTTGTGGAATTGGCAAAGGATATTTGGAAGCCCATAGAGGCTATGGTGAAAAGGAAATATCTTCCGTTCAAAACTGGAAAGAAGCTTTCTGAGAAACTGCTCTGTGTTCTGTTAATTCATCTCACAGAGTTACATCTTTCCCTTCAAGAAGCCTTCGCTAAGTCTGTTCTTGTGAATTGGCAAAGGATATTTGGAAGCCCATAGAGGGCTATGGTGAAAAGGAAATATCTTCCGCTCAAAACTGGAAAGAAGCTTGAGAAACTGCTCTGTGTTCTGTTAATTCATCTCACAGAGTTACATCTTTCCTTCTTCAAGAAGCCTTTCGCTAAGGCTGTTCTTGTGGAATTGGCAAAGGATATTTGGAAGCCCATAGAGGGCTATGGTGAAAAAGGAAATATCTTCCGATCAAAACTGGAAAGAAGCTTTCTGAGAAACTGCTCTGTGTTCTGTTAATTCATCTCACAGAGTTACATCTTTCCCTTCAAGAAGCCTTCGCTAAGGCTGTTCTTGTGGAATTGGCAAAGTGATATTTGGAAGCCCATAGAGGCTATGGTGAAAAAGGAAATATCTTCCGATCAAAACTGGAAAGAAGCTTGAGAAACTGCTCTGTGTTCTGTTAATTCATCTCACAGAGTTACATCTTTCCTTCAAGAAGCCTTCGCTAAGGCTGTTTTGTGGAATTAGCAAAGGATATTTGGAAGCCCATAGAGGGCTATGGTGAAAAAGGAAATATCTTCCGCTCAAAACTGGAAAGAAGCTTGAGAAACTGCTCTGTGTTCTGTTAATTCATCTCAGAGAGTTACATCTTTCCTTCAAGAAGCCTTTCGCTAAGGCTGTTCTTGTGGAATTGGCAAAGGATATTTGGAAGCGCTCAAAACTGAAAGAAGCTTGAGAAACTGCTCTGTGTTCTGTTAATTCATCTCACAGAGTTACATCTTTCCCTTCAAGAAGCCTTCGCTAAGGCTGTTTTGTGGAATTAGCAAGGGATATTTGGAAGCCCATAGAGGGCTATGGTGAAAAGGAAATATCTTCCGCTCAAAACTGGAAAGAAGCTTGAGAAACTGCTCTGTGTTCTGTTAATTCATCTCACAGAGTTACATCTTTCCTTCAAGAAGCCTTTCGCTAAGGCTGTTCTTGTGGAATTGGCAAAGGATATTTGGAAGCCCATAGAGGGCTATGGTGAAAAGGAAATATCTTCCGTTCAAAACTGGAAAGAAGCTTTCTGAGAAACTGCTCTGTGTTCTGTTAATTCATCTCACAGAGTTACATCTTTCCTTCAAGAAGCCTTTCGCTAAGGCTGTTCTTGTGGAATTGGCAAAGGATATTTGGAAGCCCATAGAGGGCTATGGTGAAAAGGAAATATCTTCCGCTCAAAACTGGAAAGAAGCTTTCTGAGAAACTGCTCTGTGTTCTGTTAATTCATCTCACAGAGTTACATCTTTCCTTCAAGAAGCCTTTCGCTAAGGCTGTTCTTGTGGAATTGGCAAAGTGATATTTGGAAGCCCATAGAGGCTATGGTGAAAAGGAAATATCTTCCGCTCAAAACTGGAAAGTAGCTTTCTGAGAAACTGCTCTGTGTTCTGTTAATTCATCTCACACAGTTACATCTTTCCTTCAAAAGCCTTTCGCTAAGGCTGTTCTTGTGGAATTAGAGTGATATTTGGAAGCCCAGAGGGCTATGGTGAAAAGGAAATATCTTCCGCTCAAAACTGGAAAGAAACTTTCTGAGAAACTGCTCTTGTTCTGTTAATTCATCTCACAGAGTTACATCTTTCCCATCAAGAAGCCTTTCGCTAAGGCTGTTCTTGTGAAATTGGCAGAGTGATATTTGGAAGCCCATAGGGGCTATGGTGAAAAAGGAAATATCTTCCGCTCAAAACTGGAAAGAAGCTTTCTGAGAAAATGCTCTGTGTTCTGTTAATTCTTCTCACAGAGTTACATCTTTCCCTTCAAGAAGCCTTCGCTAAGGCTGTTCTTGTGAATTGGCAGAGTGATATTTGGAAGCCCATAGAGGCTATGGTGAAAAGGAAATATCTTCCGCTCAAAACTGGAAAGAAGCTTGAGAAACTGCTCTGTGTTCTGTTAATTCATCTCACAGAGTTACATCTTTCCTTCAAGAAGCCTTTCGCTAAGGCAGTTCTTGTGGAATTGGCAAAGGATATTTGGAAGCCCATAGAGGGCTATGGTGAAAAGGAAATATCTTCCGCTCAAAACCGGAAAGAAGCTTTCTGAGAAACTGCTCTGTGTTGTGTTAATTCATCTCACAGAGTTACATCTTTCCCTTCAAGAAGCCTTTCGCTAAGACTGTTCTTGTGGAATTGGCAAAGTCATATTTGGAAGCCCATAGAGGTCTATGGTGAAAAAGGAAATATCTTCCGTTCAAAACTGGAAAGAAGCTTTCTGAGAAACTGCTCTGTGTTCTGCTAATTCATCTCACAGAGTTACATCTTTCCCTTCAAGAAGCCTTTCGCTAAGGTTGTTCTTGTGGAATGGGCAAAGTGATATTTGGAAGCCCATAGAGGCCTATGGTGAAAAAGCAAATAACTTCAGTTTTAAACTGGAAAGAAGCTTTCTGAGAAACTGCTCTGTGTTCTGTTAATTCATCTCACAGAGTTACATCTTTCCCTTCAAGAAGCCTTCGCTAAGTCTGTTCTTGTGGAATTGGCAAGGGGATATTTGGAAGTCCTTAGAGGGCTATGGTGAAAAAGGAAATATCTTCCGTTCAAAACCGGAAAGAAGCTTTCTGAGAAACTGCTGTGTGTTGTGTTAATTCATCTCACAGAGTTACATCTTTCCCTTCAAGAAGCCTTTCGCTAAGACTGTTCTTGTGGAATTGGCAGAGTGATATTTGGAAGCCCATAGAGGGCTACGGGAAAAAGGAAATATCTTCAGATCAAAACTGGAAGGAAGCTTTCTGAGAAACTGCTCTGTGTTCTGTTCATTCAACTCACAGAGTTACATCTTTCCCTTCAAGAAGCCTTCGCTAAGGCTGTTCTTGTGGAATTGGCAAAGGATATTTGGAAGCCCATAGAGGGCTATGGTGAAAAAGGAAATATCTTCCGCTTCAAAACTGGAAAGAAGCTTTCTGAGAAACTGCTCTGTGTTCTGTTAATTCATCTCACAGAGTTACATCTTTCCTTCAAGAAGCCTTTCGCTAAGGCTGTTCTTGTGGAATTGGCAAGGATATTTGGAAGCCCATAGAGGGCTATGGTGAAAAAGGAAATATCTTCCGCTCAAAACTGGAAAGAAGCTTTCTGAGAAACTGCTCTGTGTTCTGTTAATTCATCTCACAGAGTTACATCTTTCCTTCAAGAAGCCTTTCGCTAAGGCTGTTCTTGTGGAATTGGCAAAGGATATTTGGAAGCCCATAGAGGGCTATGGTGAAAAAGGAAATATCTTACCTTCAAAACTGGAAAGAAGCATTCTGAGAAACTGCTCTGTTCTGTTAATTCATCTCACAGAGTTACATCTTTCCTTCAAGAAGCCTTTCGCTAAGGCTGTTCTTGTGGAATTGGCAAAGGATATTTGGAAGCCCATAGAGGGCTATGGTGAAAAAGGAAATATCTTCCGCTCAAAACTGGAAAGAAGCTTCTGAGAAACTGCTCTGTGTTCTGTTAATTCATCTCACAGAGTTACATCATTTCCTTCAAGAAGCCTTTCGCTAAGGCTGTTCTTGTGGAATTGGCAGAGTGATATTTGGAACCCAATAGAGGGCTATGGTGAAAAAGGAAATATCTTTCGCTCAAAACTGGAAAGAAGCTTGAGAAACTGCTGTGTTCTGTTAATTCATCTCACAGAGTTACATCTTTCCTTCAAGAAGCCTTTCGCTAAGGCTGTTTTGTGGAATTGGCAAAGGATATTTGGAAGCCCATAGAGGGCTATGGTGAAAAAGGAAATATCTTCGTTCAAAACTGGAAAGAAGCCTTCTGAGAAACTGCTCTGTGTTCTGTTAATTCATCTCACAGAGTTACATCTTTCCTTCAAGAAGCCTTTCGCTAAGGCTGTTCTTGTGAATTGGCAAGGATATTTGGAAGCCCATAGAGGGCTATGGTGAAAAAGGAAATCTCTTCCGTTCAAAACTGGAAAGAAGCTTGAGAAACTGCTCTGTGTTCTGTTAATTCATCTCACAGAGTTACATCTTTCCTTCAAGAAGCCTTTCGCTAAGGCTGTTCTTGTGGAATTGGCAAGGGATATTTGAAGCCCATAGAGGGCTATGGTGGAAAAGGAAATATCTTCAGATCAAAACTGGAAGGAAGCTTTCTGAGAAACTGCTCTGTGTTCTGTTAATTCATCTCACAGAGTTACATCTTTCCCTTCAAGAAGCCTTTCGCTAAGGCTGTTCTTGTGGAATTGGCAAAGTTATATTTTGAAGCCCATAGAGGGCTATGGTGAAAAGGAAATATCTTCCGCTCAAAACTGGAAGAAGCTTTCTGAGAAACTGCTCTGTGTTCTGTTAATTCATCTCACAGAGTTACATCTTTCCTTCAAGAAGCCTTCGCTAAGGCTGTTCTTGTGGAATTGGCAAGGGGATATTTGGAAGTCCAGAGTGGGCTATGGTGAAAAAGGAAATATCTTCCGTTCAAAACTGGAAGGAAGCTTTCTGAGAAACTACTCTGTGTTCTGTTAATTCATCTCACAGAGTTACATCTTTCCCTTCAAGAAGCCTTTCGCTAAGGCTGTTCTTGTGGAATTGGCAAAGGGATATTTGGAAGCCCATAGAGGGCTATGGTGGAAAAGGAAATATCTTCAGATCAAAACTGGAAGGAAGCTTTCTGAGAAACTGCTCTGTGTTCTGTTAATTCATCTCACAGAGTTACATCTTTCCCTTCAAGAAGCCTTTCGCTAAGGCTGTTCTTGTGGAATTGGCAAAGTGATATTTGGAAGCCCATAGAGGGCTATGGTGAAAAGGAAATATCTTCTGTTCAAAATGGAAAGTAGCTTTCTGAGAAACTGCTCTGTGTTCTGTTAATTCATCTCACAGAGTTACATCTTTCCCTTCAAGAAGCCTTTCGCTAAGGCTGTTTTTGTGGAATTAGCAAAGGGATATTTGGAAGCCCATAGAGGGCTATGGTGGAAAAGGAAATATCTTCCGTTCAAAAGTGGAAAGAAGCTTTCTGAGAAACTGCTCTGTGTTCTGTTAATTCATCTCAGAGTTACATCTTTCCTTCAAGAAGCCTTTCGCTAAGGCTGTTCTTGTGGAATTGGCAAAGGATATTTGGAAGCCCATAGAGGCCTATGTGAAACTGCTCTGTGTTCTGTTAATTCATCTCACAGAGTTACATCTTTCCTTCAAGAAGCCTTTCGCTAAGGCTGTTCTTGTGAATTGGCAAAGGATATTTGGAAGCCCATTGAGGGCTATGGTGAAAAGGAAATATCTTCCGTTCAAAACTGGAAAGAAGCTTTCTGAGAAACTGCTCTGTGTTCTGTTAATTCATCTCACAGAGTTACATCTTTCCTTCAAAAGCCTTTCGCTAAGGCTGTTCTTGTGGAATTGGCAAGGATATTTGGAAGCCCATAGAGGGCTATGGTGAAAAGGAAATATCTTCCGTTCAAAACTGGAAAGAAGCTTTCTGAGAAACTGCTCTGTGTTCTGTTAATTCATCTCACAGAGTTACATCTTTCCTTCAAGAAGCCTTTCGCTAAGGCTGTTCTTGTGGAATTGGCAAAGGATATTTGGAAGCCCATGAGGGCTATGGTGAAAAAGGAAATATCTTCCGTTCAAAACTGGAAAGAAGCTTTATGAGAAACTGCTCTGTGTTCTGTTAATTCATCTCACAGAGTTACATCTTTCCTTCAAGAAGCCTTTCGCTAAGGCTGTTCTTGTGGAATTGGCAGAGGATATTTGGAAGCCCATAGAGGCTATGGTGAAAAAGGAAATATCTTCCGTTCAAAACTGGAAAGTAGCTTTCTGAGAAACTGCTCTGTGTTCTGTTAATTCATCTCACACAGTTACATCTTTCCCTTCAAGCAGCCTTTCGCTAAAGCTGTTCTTGTGGAATTGGCAGAGTGATATTTGGAAGCCCTTAGAGGGCTATGGTGAAAAAGGAAATATCTTCCGTTCAAAACTGGAAAGAAACTTTCTGAGAAACTGCTCTTTGTTCTGTTAATTCATCTCACAGAGTTACATCTTTCCCATCAAGAAGCCTTTCGCTAAGGCTGTTCTTGTGAAATTGGCAGAGTGATATTTGGAAGCCCATAGTGGGCTATTGTGAAAAAGGAAATATCTTCCGTTCAAAACTGGAAAGAAGCTTTCTGAGAAACTGCTCTGTGTTCTGTTAATTCATCTCACAGAGTTACATCTTTCCCTTCAAAGCCTTTCGCTAAGGCTGTTCTTGTGGAATTGGCAGAGTGATATTTGGAAGCCCATAGAGGGCTATGGTGAAAAAGGAAATATCTTCCGTTCAAAACTGGAAAGAAGCTTTCTGAGAAACTGCTCTGTGTTCTGTTAATTCTTCTCACAGAGTTACATCTTTCCCTTCAAGAAGCCTTTCGCTAAGGCAGTTCTTGTGGAATTGGCAAAGGATATTTGGAAGCCCATAGAGGCTATGGTGAAAAAGGAAATATCTTCCGTTCAAAACCGGAAAGAAGCTTTCTGAGAAACTGCTCTGTGTTGTGTTAATTCATCTCACAGAGTTACATCTTTCCTTCAAGAAGCCTTCGCTAAGACTGTTCTTGTGGAATTGGCAAAGGGATATTTGGAAGCCCATAGAGGGTTATGGTGAAAAAGGAAATATCTTACGTTCAAAACTGGAAAGAATCATTCTGAGAAACTGCTCTCTGTTCTGTTAATTCATCTCACAGAGTTACATCATTTCCTTCAAGAAGCCTTTCGCTAAGGCTGTTCTTGTGGAATTGGCAGAGTGATATTTGGAACCCAATAGAGGGCTACGGTGAAAAAGGAAATATCTTTCGTTCAAAACTGGAAAGAAGCTTTCTGAGAAACTGCTCTGTTTTCTGTTAATTCATCTCACAGAGTTACATCTTTCCCTTTAAGAAGCCTTTCGCTAAGGCTGTTTTTGTGGAATTGGCAAAGGGATATTTGGAAGCCCATAGAGGGCTATGGTGAAAAAGGAAATATCTTCCGTTGTAAACTGGAAAGAAGCCTTCTGAGAAACTGCTCTGTGTTCTGTTAATTCATCTCACAGAGTTACATCTTTCCCTTCAAGAAGCCTTTCGCTAAGGCTGTTCTTGTGGAATTGGCAAAGGGATATTTGGAAGCCCATAGAGGGCTATGGTGAAAAAGGAAATATCTTCCGCTCAAAACTGGAAAGAAGCTTTCTGAGAAACTGCTCTGTGTTCTGTTAATTCATCTCACAGAGTTACATCTTCCTTCAAGAAGCCTTCGCTAAGGCTGTTCTTGTGGAATTGGCAAAGGATATTTGGAAGCCCATAGAGGGCTATGGTGAAAAAGGAAATATCTTCAGATCAAAACTGGAAGGAAGCTTTCTGAGAAACTGCTCTGTGTTCTGTTAATTCATCTCACAGAGTTACATCTTTCCTTCAAGAAGCCTTTCGCTAAGGCTGTTCTTGTGGAATTGGCAAAGTGATATTTGGAAGCCCATTGAGGGCTACGGGAAAAAGGAAATATGTTCCGCTCAAAACTGGAAAGAAGCTTGAGAAACTGCTCTGTGTTCTGTTAATTCATTTCACAGAGTTACATTTTTCCCTTCAAGAAGCCTTTCGCTAAGGCTGTTCTTGTGGAATTGGCAAGGGGATATTTGGAAGTCCAGAGTGGGCTATGGTGAAAAAGGAAATATCTTCCGTTCAAAACTGGAAGGAAGCTTTCTGAGAAACTGCTCTGTGTTCTGTTAATTCATCTCACAGAGTTACATCTTTCTCTTCAAGAAGCCTTTCGCTAAGGCTGTTCTTGTGGAATTGGCAAAGGGATATTTGGAAGCCCATAGAGGGCTATGGTGGAAAAGGAAATATCTTCAGATCAAAACTGGAAGGAAGCTTTCTGAGAAACTGCTCTGTGTTCTGTTAATTCATCTCGCAGAGTTACATCTTTACCTTCAAGAAGCCTTTCGCTAAGGCTGTTCTTGTGGAATTGGCAAAGTGATATTTGGAAGCCCATAGAGGGCTACGGGGAAAAAGGAAATATCTTCTGTTCAAAAATGGAAAGTAGCTTTCTGAGAAACTGCTCTGTGTTCTGTTAATTCATCTCACAGAGTTACATCTTTCCCTTCAAGAAGCCTTTCGCTAAGGCTGTTTTTGTGGAATTAGCAAAGGGATATTTGGAAGCCCATAGAGGGCTATGGTGGAAAAGGAAATATCGTCCGTTCAAAAGTGGAAAGAAGCTTTCTGAGAAACTGCTCTGTGTTCTGTAAATTCATCTCAGAGAGTTACATCTTTCCCTTCAAGAAGCCTTTCGCTAAGGCTGTTCTTGTGGAATTGGCAAAGGGATATTTGGAAGCCCATAGAGGCCTATGGTGAAACTGCTCTGTGTTCTGTTAATTCATCTCACAGAGTTACATCTTTCCCTTCAAGAAGCCTTTCGCTAAGGCTTTTCTTGTGGAATTGGCAGAGTGATATTTGGAAGCCCATAGAGGGCTATGGTGAAAAGGGAAATGTCTTCCGTTCAGAACTGGAAAGAAGCTTTCTGAGAAACTGCTCTGTGTTCTGTTAATTCATCTCACAGAGTTACATCTTTCCCTTCAAGAAGCCTTTCGCTAAGACTGTTCTTGTGGATATGGCAAAGGGATATTTGGAAGCCCATAGAGGGCTATGGTGAAAACGGAAATATCTTCGGTTCAAAACTGGAAAGAAGCTTTCTGAGAAACTGCTCAGTGTCTGTTAATTCATCTCTCAGAGTTACATCTTTCCCTTCAAGAAGCTTTTCGCTAAGGCTGTTCTTGTGGAATTCGCAAAGGGATATTTGGAAGCCCAAAGAGGGCTATGGTGAAAAAGGAAATATCTTACGTTCAAAACCGGAAAGAAGCTTTCTGAGAAACTGCTCTGTGTTCTGTTAATTCATCTCACAGAGTTACATCTTTCCCTTCAAGAAGCCTTTCGCTAAGGCTGTTCTTGTGGAATTGGCAAAGTGATATTTGGAAGCCCATTGAGGGCTACGGGAAAAAAGGAAATATGTTCCGTTCAAAACTGGAAAGAAGTTTTCTGAGAAACTGCTCTGTGTTCTGTTAATTCATTTCACAGAGTTACATTTTTCCCTTCAAGAAGCCTTTCGCTAAGGCTGTTCTTGTGGAATTGGCAGAGTGATATTTGGAAGCCCAAAGAGGGCTATGGTGAAAAAGGAAATATCTTCCGTTCAAAACTGGAAGGAAGCTTTCTGAGAAACTGCTCTGTGTTCTGTTAATTCATCTCACAGAGTTACATCTTTCTCTTCAAGAAGCCTTTCGCTAAGGCTGTTCTTGTGGAATTGGCAGAGTGATATTTGGAAGCCCATAGAGGGCTACGGGGAAAAAGGAAATATCTTCCGTTCAAAACTGGAAAGAAGCTTTCTGAGAAACTGCTCTGTGTTCTGTTAATTCATCTCACAGAGTTACATCTTTCCCTTCAAGAAGCCTTTGGCTAAGGCTGTTCTTGTGGAATTGGCAAAGTGATATTTGGAAGCCCATAGAGGGCTACAGGGAAAAAGGAAATATCTTCCGTTCAAAACTGGAAAGTAGCTTTCTGTGAAACTGCTCTGTGTTCTGTTAATTCATCTCACAGAGTTACATCTTTCCCTTCAAGCAGCCTTTCGCTAAGGCTGTTCTTGTGGAATTGGCAGAGTGATATTTGGAAGCCCTTAGAGGGCTATGGTGAAAAAAGAAATATCTTCGTTCAAAACTTGAAAGAAGCTTTCTGAAACTGCTCTGTGTTCTGTTAATTCATCTCACAGAGTTACATTTTCCCTTCAAGCCTTTCGCTAAGGCTGTTCTTGTGGAGTTGGCAAAGCGATATTTGGAAGCCCATAGAGGGCTATGGTGAAAAAGGAAATATCTTCAGTTCAAAACTGGAAAGAAGCTTTCTGAAACTGCTCTGTGTTCTGTTAATTCTTCTCACAGAGTTACATCTTTCCCTTCAAGAAGCCGTTCGCTAAGGCTGTTCTTGTGGAATTGACAGAGTGATATTTGGAAGCCCATAGAGGGCTATGGTGGAAAAGGAAATATCTTCAGTTCAAAACTGGAAGAAGCTTTCTGAGAAACTGCTCTGTGTTCTGTTAATTCATCTCACAGAGTTACATCTTTCCTTCAAGAAGCCTTTCGCTAAGGCTGTTCTTATGGAATTGGCAAAGGATATTTGGAAGCCCATAGAGGCTATGGTGAAAAAGGAAATATCTTCCGTTCAAAACTGGAAGAAGCTTTCTGAGAAACTGCTCTGTGTTCTGTTAATTCATCTCACAGAGTTACATCTTTCCTTCAAGAAGCCTTTCGCTAAGGCTGTTCTTGTGGAGTTGGCAAAGCGATATTTGGAAGCCCATAGAGGCTATGGTGAAAAAAATATCTTCCGTTGTAAACTGGAAAGAAGCTTTCTGAGAAACTGCTCTGTGTTCTGTTAATTCATCTCACAGAGTTACATCTTTCCTTCAAGAAGCCTTTCGCTAAGGCTGTTCTTGTGGAATTGACAGAGTGATATTTGGAAGCCCATAGAGGGCTATGGTGAAAAGGAAATATCTTCCGTTGTAAACTGGAAAGAAGCTTTCTGAGAAACTGCTCTGTGTTCTGTTAATTCATCTCACAGAGTCACATCTTTCCTTCAAGAAGCCTTTCGCTAAGGCTCTTCTTGTGGAATTGACAGAGTGATATTTGGAAGCCCATAGAGGGCTATGGTGTAAAAGGAAATATCTTCCGTTCAAAACTGGAAGAAGCTTTCTGAGAAACTGCTCTGTGTTCTGTTAATTCATCTCACGAGTTACATCTTTCCTTCAAGAAGCCTTTCGCTAAGACTGTTCTTGTGGAATTGGCAGAGTGATATTTGGAAGCCCATAGAGGGCTATGGTGAAAAAGGAAATATCTTCCGTTCAAAACTGGAAAGAAGCTTTCTGAGAAAATGCTCTGTGTTCTGTTAATTCTTCTCACAGAGTTACATCTTTCCTTCAAAAGCCTTTCGCTAAGGCTGTTCTTGTGGAATTGGCAGAGTGATATTTGGAAGCCCATAGAGGCTATGGTGAAAAGGAAATATCTTCGTTCAAAACTGGAAAGAAGCTTTCTGAGAAACTGCTCTGTGTTCTGTTAATTCATCTCACAGGTTACATCTTTCCTTCAAGCCTTTCGCTAAGGCTGTTCTTGTGGAATTGGCAAAGGATATTTGGAAGCCATAGAGGGCTATGGTGAAAAAGGAAATATCTTCCGTTCAAAACCGGAAAGAAGCTTTCTGAGAAACTGCTCTGTGTTCTGTTAATTCAACTCACAGAGTTACATCTTTCCTTCAAGAAGCCTTTCGCTAAGACTGTTCTTGTGGAATTGGCAAGGATATTTGGAAGCCCATAGAGGGCTATGGTGAAAAAGGAAATATCTTCCGTTCAAAACTGGAAAGAACTTTCTGAGAAACTGCTCTGTCTTCTGTTAATTCATCTCACAGGTTACATCTTTACCTTCAAGAAGCCTTTCGCTAAGGCTGTTCTTGTGGAATTAGCAAGGGATATTTGGAAGCCCATAGAGGGCTATGGTGAAAAAATATCTTCCGTTCAAAACTGGAAAGAACTTTCTGAGAAAATGCTCTGTGTTCTGTTAATTCATCTCACAGAGTTACATCTTTCCTTCAAGTAGCCTTTCGCTAAGGCTGTTCTTGTGGAATTAGCAAAGGATATTTGGAAGCCCATAGAGGGCTATGGTGAAAAAGGAAATATCTTCCGTTCAAAACTGGAAAGAAGCTTTCTGAAAACTGCTCTGTGTTCTGTTAATTCATCTCACAGAGTTACATCTTTCCTTCAAGCCTTTCGCTAAGGCTGTTCTTGTGGAATTAGCAAAGTGATATTTGGAAGCCATAGAGGGCTATGGTGAAAAGGAAATATCTTCCGTTCAAAACGGAAAGAAGCTTTCTGAAAACTGCTCTGTGTTCTGTTAATTCATCTCACAGAGTTACATCTTTCCTTCAAAAGCCTTTCGCTAAGGCTGTTCTTGTGGAATTAGCAAAGGATATTTGGAAGCCCATAGAGGGCTATGGTGAAAAAAATATCTTCCGTTCAAAACTGGAAAGAAACTTTCTGAAAACTGCTCTGTGTTCTGTTAATTCATCTCACAGAGTTACATCTTTCACTTCAAGAAGCCTTTCGCTAAGGCTGTTCTTGTGGAATTGGCAGAGTGATATTTGGAAGCCCATAGAGGGCTATGGTGAAAAGGAAATATCTTCCGTTCAAAACTGGAAAGAAGCTTTCTGAGAAAATGCTCTGTGTTCTGTTAATTCTTCTAACAGAGTTACATCTTTCCTTCAAGAAGCCTTTCGCTAAGGCTGTTCTTGTGGAATTGGCAAGGATATTTGGAAGCCCATAGAGGGCTATGGTGAAAAAGGAAATATCTTCCTTTCAAAACTGGAAAGAAGCTTTCTGAGAAACTGCTCTGTGTTCTGTTAATTCATCTCACACAGTTACATCTTTCCTTCAAGAAGCCTTTGGCTAAGGCTGTTCTTGTGGAATTAGCAAAGGATATTTGGAAGCCCATAGAGGCTATGGTGAAAAAGGAAATATCTTCCGTTCAAAACGGAAAGAAGCTTTCTGAGAAACTGCTCTGTGTTCTGTTAATTCATCTCACAGAGTTACATCTTTCCTTCAAGAAGCCTTTCGCTAAGGCTCTTCTTGTGGAATTAGCAAAGTGATATTTGGAAGCCCATAGAGGGCTATGGTGAAAAAGGAAATATCTTCCGTTCAAAACTGGAAAGTAGCTTTCTGAGAAACTCTGTGTTCTGTTAATTCATCTCACACAGTTACATCTTTCCTTCAAAAGCCTTTCGCTAAGGCTGTTCTTGTGGAATTGGCAGAGGATATTTGGAAGCCCTTAGAGGGCTATGGTGAAAAAGGAAATATCTTCCGTTCAAAACTGGAAAGAAACTTTCTGAGAAACTGCTCTGTTTTCTGTTAATTCATCTCACAGAGTTACATCTTTCCTTCAAGCCTTTCGCTAAGGCTGTTCTTGTGGAATTAGCAAAGTGATATTTGGAAGCCCATAGAGGCTATGGTGAAAAAATATCTTCCGTTCAAAACTGGAAAGAAGCTTTCTGAGAAAATGCTCTGTGTTCTGTTAATTCTTCTCACAGAGTTACATCTTTCCTTCAAGAAGCCTTTCGCTAAGGCTGTTCTTGAGGAATTGGCAAAGGATATTTGGAAGCCCATAGAGGGCTATGGTGAAAAAATATCTTCCTTTCAAAACTGGAAAGAAGCTTTCTGAGAAACTGCTCTGTGTTCTGTTAATTCATCTCACAGGTTACATCTTTCCTTCAAGAAGCCTTTCGCTAAGGCTGTTCTTCTGGAATTGGCAGAGTGATATTTGGAAGCCCATAGAGGGCTATGGTGAAAAAGGAAATATCTTCCGTTCAATACTGGAAAGAAGCTTTCTGAGAAACTGCTCTGTGTTCTGTTAATTCATCTCACAGAGTTACATCTTTCCCTTCAAGAAGCCTTTCGCTAAGGCAGTTCTTGTGGAATTGGCAAAGGGATATTTGGAAGCCCATAGAGGGCTATGGTGAAAAAGGAAATATCTTCCGTTCAAAACCGGAAAGAAGCTTTCTGAGAAACTGCTCTGTGTTGTGTTAATTCATCTCACAGAGTTACATCTTTCCCTTCAAAAAGCCTTTCGCTAAGACTGTTCTTGTGGAATTGGCAAAGTGATATTTGGAAGCCCATAGAGGGCTATGGTGAAAAAGGAAATATCTTCCTTTCAAAACTGGAAAAAGCTTTCTGAGAAACTGCTCTGTGTTCTGTTAATTCATCTCACAGAGTTACATCTTTCCCTTCAAGAAGCCTTTCGCTAAGGCTGTTCTTGTGGAATTGGCAAAGTGATATTTGGAAGCCCATAGAGGGCTACGGTGAAAAAGGAAATATCTTCCGTTCAAAACTGGAAAGAAGCTTTCTGAGAAACTGCTCTGTGTTCTGTTAATTCATCTCACACAGTTACATCTTTCCCTTCAAGAAGCCTTTCGCTAAGGCTGTTCTTGTGGAATTGGCAGAGTGATATTTGGAAGCCCATAGAGGGCTATGGTGAAAAAGGAAATATCTTCCGTTCAAAACTGGAAAGAAACTTTCTGAGAAACTGCTCTGTGTTCTGTTAATTCATCTCACAGAGTTACATCTTTCCCTTCAAGAAGCCTTTCGCTAAGGCTGTTCTTGTGGAATTGGCAAGTGATATTTGGAAGCCCATAGAGGGCTATGGTGAAAAAGGAAATATCTTCCGTTCAAAACTGGAAAGAAGCTTTCTGAGAAACTGCTCTGTGTTCTGTTAATTCATCTCACAGAGTTACATCTTTCCTTCAAGAAGCCTTCGCTAAGGCTGTTCTTGTGGAATTGGCAAGGGATATTTGGAAGCCCATAGGGCTATGGTGAAAAAAATATCTTCCGTTCAAAACTGGAAAAAGCTTTCTGAGAAACTGCTCTGTGTTGTGTTAATTCATCTCACACAGTTACATCTTTCCTTCAAAAGCCTTTCGCTAAGACTGTTCTTGTGGAATTGGCAAGGATATTTGGAAGCCCATTGAGGGCTATGGTGAAAAGGAAATATCT
>JAKFHT010000422.1:0-64355 GCA_023783455.1 Erythrocebus patas
ACAGGTACATCTTTCCTTCAAGAAGCCTTTCGCTAAGGCTGTTCTTGTGGAATTAGCAAAGGGTATTTGGAAGCCCATAGAGGGCTATAGTGAAAAAGGAAATATCTTCCATTCAAAACTGGAAAGAAGCTTTCTGAGAAACTGCTCTGTGTTCTGTTAATTCATCTCACAGGTTACATCTTTCCCTTCAAGAAGCAACTTTTTCGCTAAGGTTGTTCTTGTGCAACTGCCAAAGTGATAGGAAGCCCATAGGGCTATGTTGAAAAATAATTTCCGTTCAAAACTGGAAAGAAGCTTTCTGAGAAACTGCTCTGTGTTCTGTTAATTCATCTCACAGAGTTACATCTTTCCTTCAGGAAGCCTTTTGCTAAGGCTTTTCTTGTGGAATTGACAAAGAGATATTTGGAAGCCCATAGGGCTATGGTGAAAATGGAAATATCTTCCGTTCAAAACTGGAAAGAAGCTTTCTGAGAAACTGCTCTGTGTTCTGTCAATTCATCTCACAGAGTTACATCATTCCTTCAAGAAGCCTTTCGCTAAGGCTGTTCTTGTAGTATTGACAAACTGAAATTTGAAGCCCATAGAGGCTATGGTGAAAAGGAAATATCTTCGTTCAAAACTGGAAAGAAGCTTTCTGAGAATCTGCTCAAGCGTTCTCTTAATTCATCTCACAGAGTTACATGTTTCCCTTCAAGAAGCCTTTCGCTAAGGCTGATCTTGTGGAATTAGCAAAGTGATATTTGGGAGCCCATAGAGGGCTATGGTGAAAAGGAAATATCTTCCGTTCAAAACTGGAAAGAAGCTTTCTGAGAAACTGCTCTGTGTTCTGTTAATTCATCTCACAGAGTTACATGTTCCCTTCAAGAAGCCTTTCGCTAAGGCTGTTCTTGTGGAATTGGCAAAGGGATATTTGGAAGCCCATAGAGGGCTATGGTGAAAAAGGAAATATCTTCCGTTGAAAAGTGGAAAGAAGCTTTCTGAGAAACTGCTCTGTGTTCTGTTAATTCATCTCACAGAGTTACATCTTTCCCTTCAAGAAGCCTTTCGCTAAGGCTTTTCTTGGGCAATTGGCAAAGGGATATTTGGAAGCCCATAGAGGGCTACGGTGAAAAAGGAAATATCTTCCGTTCAAAACTAGAAAGAAACTTTCTGAGAAACTACTCTGTGTTCTGTTAATTCATATCACAGAGTTACATCTTTCCCTTCAAGAAGCCTTTCGCTAAGGCTGTTCTTGTGGAATTTGCAAAGTAATATTTGGAAGCCCATAGACGGCTATGGTGTAAAAGGAAATATCTTCCGTTCAAAACTGGAAAGAAGCTTTCTGAGAAACTGCTCTGGGTTCTGTTAATTCATCTCACAAAGTTATATCTTTTCCTTCAAGAAGCCTTTTGCTAAGGCTGTTCTTGGGGAATTGGCAAAGGGATATTTGGAAGCTCATAGAGGGCTACGGTGAAAAAGGAAATATCTTCCGTTCAAAACTGGAAAGAATCTTTCTGAGAAACTGCTCTGTGTTCTGTTAATTCATCTCACAGAGGTACATCTTTCCCTTCCAAAAGCCTTTCGCTAAGGCTGTTCTTGTGGAATTGGCAAAGGGATATTTGGAAGCCCATAGTTGGCTCTGGTGAAAAAGGAAATATATTCCGTTCAAAACTGGAAAGAAGCTTTCTGAGAATCTGCTCTGTGTTCTGTTAATTCATCTCACAGAATTACAAGTTTCCCTTGAAGATGCCTTTCGCTAAGGCTGTTCTTGTGGAATTAGCAAGGATATTTGGAAGCCCAGAGGGCTATGGTGAAAAGGAAATATCTTCCGTTCAAAACTGGAAACAAGCTTTCTGAGAAACTGCACTGTGTTCTGTTAATTCATCTCACAGAGTTACATGTTTCCCTTCAAGAAGCCTTTCGTTAAGGCTGTTCTTGTGGAATCGGCAAAGGGATATTTGGAAGCCCATAGGGCTATGGTGAAGGAAATATCTTCCGTTAAACACTGGAAAGAAGCTTTCTGAGAAACTGCTCTGTGTTCTGTTAAATCATCTCACAGAGTTACATCTTTCCTTCAAGATGCCTTTCGCTAAGACTGTTCTTGTGGAATTGGCAAAGGATATTTGGAAGCCATAAGAGGGCTATGGTAAAAAGGAAATATCTTCCGCTCAAAACTGGAAAGAACTTTCTGAGTTATTGCTCTGTGTTCTGTTAATTCATCTCACAGAGTTACTTCTTTCCTTCAAGAAGCCTTTCGCTAAGGCTGTTCTTGTGGAATTGGCAAAGGATATTTGGAAGCACATAGAGAGCTCTGGTGAAAAGGAAATATCTTCCATTCCAAACTGGAAAGAAGCTTTCTGAGAAACTGCTCTGTGTTCTATTAATTCATCTCACAGAGTTACATCTTTCCCTTCAAGAAGTCTTTCGCTAAGGCTGTTCTTGTGGAATTGGCAAAGGGATATTTGGAAGCCCATAGAGGGCTATGGTGAAAAAGGAAATATCTTCCGTTCAAAACTGGAAAGAAGCTTTCTGAGAAGCTGCTCCGTGTTCTATTAATTCATCTCACAGAGTTACATCTTTCCTTCAGGAACCCTTTCTTCGCTAAGGCTGTTCTTGTGGAATTGGCAAGGATATGTGGAAGCCCATAGAGGGCTATGGTGAAAAAGGAAATATCTTCCGTTCAAAACTGGAAAGAAGCTTTCTGAGAAACTGCTCTGTGTTCTGTTAATTCATCTCACAG
The DNA here is from genome assembly GCA_023783455.1 of Erythrocebus patas. Classification (NCBI taxonomy): domain Eukaryota; kingdom Metazoa; phylum Chordata; class Mammalia; order Primates; family Cercopithecidae; genus Erythrocebus; species Erythrocebus patas. The sequence goes on from JAKFHT010000422.1 coordinate 2,720, forward strand.
AGTTACATCTTTCCCTTCAAGAATCCTTTCGCTAAGGCTGTTCTTGTGGAATTGGCAAAGGATATTTGGAAGCCCATAGAGGGCTATGGTGAAAAGGAAATATCTTCCGTTGAACACTGGAAAGAAGCTTTCTGAGAAACTGCTCTGTGTTCTGTTAATTCATCTCCGAGTTACATCTTTCCCTTCAAGATGCCTTTCGCTAAGACTGTTCTTGTGGAATTGGCAAAGGATATTTGGAAGCCCAAAGATGCTATGGTGAAAAAGGATATATCTTCCGCTCAAAACTGGAAGGAAGCTTTCTGGGATATTGCCCTGTGTTCTGTTAATTCATCTCACAGATTTACTTCTTTCCCTTCAAGAATCCTTTCGCTAAGGCTGTTCTTGTGAATTGGCAAAGGGATATTTGGAAGCCCATAGAGGGCTATGGTGAAAAAGGAAATATCTTCCGTTGAACACTGGAAAGAAGCTTTCTGAGAAACTGCTCTGTGTTCTGTTAATTCATCTCACAGAGTTACATCTTTCCCTTCAAGATGCCTTTCGCTAAGACTGTTCTTGTGGAATTGGCAAAGTGATATTTGGAAGCCCAAAGATGCTATGGTGAAAAAGGATATATCTTCCGTTCAAAACTGGAAGGAAGCTTTCTGGGATATTGCCCTGTGTTCTGTTAATTCATCTCACAGATTACTTCTTTCCTTCAAGAAGCCTTTCTCTAAGGCTGTTCTTGTGGAATAGGCAAAGGATATTTGGAAGCATAGAGGCTATGGTGAAAAAGGAAATATCTTCCGTTCAAAACTGGAAAGAAGCTTTCTGGGAAACTGCTCTGTGTTCTGTTAATTCATCTCACAGAGTTACATCATTCCCTTCAAGAAGCCTTTCGCTAAGGCTGTTCTTGTGGAATTCGCAAACTAATATTTGGAAGCCCATAGTGGGCTATGGTGAAAAAGGAAATATCTTCCGTTCCAAACTCGAAAGAAGCTTTCTGAGAAACTGCTCTGTGTTCTTTTAATTCATCTCACAGAGATACATCTTTCCCTTCAAGAAGCCTTTCGCTAAGGCTCTTCTGGTGGAATTGGCAAAGTGATATTTGGAAGCCCATAGAGGGCTACGGTGAAAAAGGAAATATCTTCCGTTCAAAACTGGAAAGAAGCTTTCTGAGAAACTGCTCTGTGTTCTGTTGATTCACCTCACAGAGTTACATCTTTCCCTTCAAGAAGCCTTTCGCTAAGGCTGTTCTTGTGGAATTGGCAAAGGGATATTTTGAAGCCCATAGAGGGCTATGGTGAAAAAGGAAATATCTTCCTTTCAAAACTGTAAAGAAGCTTTCTGAGAAACTGCTCAGTGTTCTGTTAATTCATCTCACAGAGTTACATCTTTCCCTTCAACAAGCCTTTCGCTATGGCTGTTCTTGTGGAATTGGCAAAGTGATATTTGGAAGCCCATAGAGGGCTATTGTGAAAAAGGAAATAACTTCAGTTCAAAACTGGAAAGAAGCTTTCTGCGAAACTGCTCTGTGTTGTTGTGTTAATTCATCCCACAGAGTTACATCTTTCCCTTCAGGAAGCCTTTCGTTAAGGCTGTTCTTGTGGAATTGGCAAAGTGATATTTGGAAGCCCACAGAGGGCTATGGTGAAAAAGGAAATATCTTCCGTTCAAAACTGGAAAGAAGCTTTCTGAGAAACTGCTCTGTGTTCTGTTAATTCATCTCACAGAGTTACATCTTTCCCTTCAAGAAGCCTTTCGCTAAGGCTGTTCTTGTGGAATTGGCAAAGATATATTTGGAAGCCCATAGAGGGTTATGGTGAAAAAGGAAATATCTTCCGTTAAACACTGGAAAGCAGCTTTCTGAGAAACTGCTCTGTGTTCTGTTAATTCATCTCACAGAGTTACATCTTTCCCTTCAAGATGCCTTTCGCTAAGACTGTTCTTGTGGAATTGGCAAAGTGATATTTGGAAGCCCAAAGAGGGCTATTGTGAAAAACGAAATATCTTCCGTTAAAAACTGGAAAGAAGCTTTCTGAGAAACTGCTCTGTGTTCAGTTAATTCATCTCACAGAGTTACTTGTTTCCCTTCAAGAAGCCTTTCGCTAAGGCTGTTATTGTGGAATTGGCAAAGGGATATTTGGAAGCCCATAGAGGGCTATGGTGAAAACGGAAATATCTTCCGTTCAAAACTGGAAAGAAACTTTCTGAGAGACTGCTCTGTGTTCTCTTAATTCATCTCACAGAGTTACATCTTTCCCTTCAAGAACCCTTTCTCTAAGGCTCTTCTTGTGGAATTGGCAAAGGGATATTTCGAAGTCCATAGAGGTCTATGGTGAAAAAGGAAATATCTTCCTTTCAAAACTGGAAAGAAGCTTTCTGAGAAACTGCTCTGTGTCCTGTTAATTCTTCTCACAGATTTACATCTTTCCCTTCAAGAAGCCTTTCGCTAAGGCTGTTCTTGTGGAATTGGCAAAGGGATATTTGGAAGCCATTAGTGGGCTATGGTGAAAATGGAAATATCTTCCGTTCAAAACTGGAAAGAATCTTTCTGAGAAACTGCTCTGTGTTCTGTTAATTCATCTCACAGAGTTACATCTTTCCCTTCAAGAAGCCTTTCGCTAAGGCTGTTCTTGTGGAATTGGCAAAGGGATATTTGGAAGCCCATAGAGGGCTATGGTGAAAAGTGAAATATCTTCCGTTCAAAACTGGAAAGAAGCTTTCTGAGAAACTGCTCTGTGTTCTGTTAATTCATCTCACAGAGTTACATGTTTCCCTTCAAGAAGCCTTTCGCTAAGGCTGTTCTTGTGGAATTGGAAAAGTGATATTTGGAAGCCCATAGAGGGCTATGGTGAAAAAGGAAATATCTTCCGTTCAAAACAGGAAAGAAGCTTTCTGAGAAACTCCTCTGTGTTCTGTTAATTCATCTCACAGAGTTACATCTTGCCGTTCAAGAAGCCTTTCGCTAAGGCTGTTCTTGTGGAATTGGCAAAGGGATATTTGAAAGCCCATAGAGGGCTATGGTGAAAGAGGAAATATCTTCCGTTCAAAACTGGAAAGAAGCCTTCTGAGAAACTGCTCTGTGTTCTGTTAATTCATCTCACAGAGTTACATCTTTCCCTTCAAGAAGCCTTTCGCTAAGGCTGTTCTTCTGGAATTGGCAAAGGGATATTTGGAAGCCCATAGAGGGCTATGGTGAAAAAGGAAATATCTTCCGTTCAAAATTGGAAAGAAGCTTTCTGAGAAACTGCTCTGTGTTCTGTTAATTCATCTCACAGAGTTACATCTTTCCCTTCAAGAATCCTTTCGCTAAGGCTGTTCTTGTGGAATTGGCAAAGGGATATTTGGAAGCCCATAGAGGGCTATGGTGAAAAAGGAAATATCTTCCGTTGAACACTGGAAAGAAGCTTTCTGAGAAACTGCTCTGTGTTCTGTTAATTCATCTCACAGAGTTACATCTTTCCCTTCAAGATGCCTTTCGCTAAGACTGTTCTTGTGGAATTGGCAAAGTGATATTTGGAAGCACATAGAGAGCTCTGGTGAAAAAGGAAATATCTTCCATTCCAAACTGGAAAGAAGCTTTCTGAGAAACTGCTCTGTGTTCTATTAATTCATCTCACAGAGTTACATCTTTCCCTTCAAGAAGTCTTTCGCTAAGGCTGTTCTTGTGGAATTGGCAAAGGGATATTTGGAAGCCCATAGAGGGCTATGGTGAAAAAGGAAATATCTTCCGTTCAAAACTGGAAAGAAGCTTTCTGAGAAGCTGCTCCGTGTTCTATTAATTCATCTCACAGAGTTACATCTTTCCTTCAGAACCCTTTCGCTAAGGCTGTTCTTGTGGAATTGGCAAAGGATATGTGGAAGCCCATAGAGGGCTATGGTGAAAAGGAAATATCTTCCGTTCAAAACTGGAAAGAAGCTTTCTGAGAAACTGCTCTGTGTTCTGTTAATTCATCTCACAGAGTTACATCTTTCCCTTCAAGAATCCTTTCGCTAAGGCTGTTCTTGTGGAATTGGCAAAGGTGATATTTGGAAGCCCATAGAGGGCTATGGTGAAAAGGAAATATCTTCCGTTGAACACTGGAAAGAAGCTTTCTGAGAAACTGCTCTGTGTTCTGTTAATTCATCTCACAGAGTTACATCTTTCCTTCAAGATGCCTTTCGCTAAGACTGTTCTTGTGGAATTGGCAAAGTGATATTTGGAAGCCCAAAGATGCTATGGTGAAAAGGATATATCTTCCGTCAAAACTGGAAAGAAGCTTTCTGGGATATTGCCCTGTGTTCTGTTAATTCATCTCACAGATTTACTTCTTTCCTTCAAGAAGCCTTTCTCTAAGGCTGTTCTTGTGGAATAGGCAAAGGGATATTTGGAAGCACGTAGAGGGCTATGGTGAAAAAGGAAATATCTTCCGTTCAAAACTGGAAAGAAGCTTTCTGGGAAACTGCTCTGTGTTCTGTTAATTCATCTCACAGAGTTACATCATTCCCTTCAAGAAGCCTTTCGCTAAGGCTGTTCTTGTGGAATTCGCAAACTGATATTTGGAAGCCCATAGTGGGCTATGGTGAAAAAGGAAATATCTTCCGTTCCAAACTCGAAAGAAGCTTTCTGAGAAACTGCTCTGTGTTCTTTTAATTCATCTCACAGAGTTACATCTTTCCCTTCAAGAAGCCTTTCGCTAAGGCTCTTCTGGTGGAATTGGCAAAGGATATTTGGAAGCCCATAGAGGGCTACGGTGAAAAGGAAATATCTTCCGCTCAAAACTGGAAAGAAGCTTTCTGAGAAACTGCTCTGTGTTCTGTTGATTCACCTCACAGAGTTACATCTTTCCTTCAAGAAGCCTTTCGCTAAGGCTGTTCTTGTGGAATTGGCAAAGGATATTTTGAAGCCCATAGAGGGCTATGGTGAAAAGGAAATATCTTCCTTTCAAAACTGAAAGAAGCTTTCTGAGAAACTGCTCAGTGTTCTGTTAATTCATCTCACAGAGTTACATCTTTCCTTCAACAAGCCTTTCGCTATGGCTGTTCTTGTGGAATTGGCAAAGTGATATTTGGAAGCCCATAGAGGCTATTGTGAAAAAGGAATAACTTCAGTTCAAAACTGGAAAGAAGCTTTAAACTGCTCTGTGTTGTTGTGTTAATTCATCCACAGAGTTACATCTTTCCTTCAGGAAGCCTTTCGTTAAGGCTGTTCTTGTGGAATTGGCAAAGTGATATTTGGAAGCCCACAGAGGGCTATGGTGAAAAAGGAAATATCTTCCGCTTCAAAACTGGAAAGAAGCTTTCTGAGAAACTGCTCTGTGTTCTGTTAATTCATCTCACAGAGTTACATCTTTCCCTTCAAGAAGCCTTTCGCTAAGGCTGTTCTTGTGGAATTGGCAAAGATATATTTGGAAGCCCATAGAGGGTTATGGTGAAAAAGGAAATATCTTCCGTTAAACACTGAAAGCAGCTTTCTGAGAAACTGCTCTGTGTTCTGTTAATTCATCTCACAGAGTTACATCTTTCCCTTCAAGATGCCTTTCGCTAAGACTGTTCTTGTGGAATTGGCAAAGGATATTTGGAAGCCAAGAGGGCTGTGAAAACGAAATATCTTCCGTTAAAAACTGGAAAGAAGCTTTCTGAGAAACTGCTCTGTGTTCAGTTAATTCATCTCACAGAGTTACTTGTTTCCTTCAAGAAGCCTTTCGCTAAGGCTGTTATTATTGTGGAATTGGCAAAGGATATTTGGAAGCCCATAGAGGCTATGGTGAAAACGGAAATATCTTCCGCTCAAAACTGGAAAGAAACTTTCTGAGAACTGCTCTGTTCTCTTAATTCATCTCACAGAGTTACATCTTTCCCTTCAAGAACCCTTTCTCTAAGGCTCTTCTTGTGGAATTGGCAAAGGATATTTCGAAGTCCATAGAGGTCTATGGTGAAAAAGGAAATATCTCCTTTCAAAACTGGAAAGAAGCTTTCTGAGAAACTGCTCTGTGTCCTGTTAATTCTTCTCACAGATTTACATCTTTCCTTCAAAGCCTTTCGCTAAGGCTGTTCTTGTGGAATTGGCAAAGGATATTTGGAAGCCATTAGTGGCTATGGTGGTGAAAATGGAAATATCTTCCGCTCAAAACTGGAAAGAATCTTTCTGAGAAACTGCTCTGTGTTCTGTTAATTCATCTCACAGAGTTACATCTTTCCTTCAAGAAGCCTTTCGCTAAGGCTGTTCTTGTGGAATTGGCAAAGGATATTTGGAAGCCCATAGAGGCTATGGTGAAAATGAAATATCTTCCGTTCAAAACTGGAAAGAAGCTTTCTGAAACTGCTCTGTGTTCTGTTAATTCATCTCACAGAGTTACATGTTTCCTTCAAGAAGCCTTCGCTAAGGCTGTTCTTGTGGAATTGAAAAGTGATATTTGGAAGCCCATAGAGGGCTATGGTGAAAAAGGAAATATCTTCCGTTCAAAACAGGAAAGAAGCTTTCTGAGAAACTCCTCTGTGTTCTGTTAATTCATCTCACAGAGTTACATCTTGCCGTTCAAGAAGCCTTTAGCTAAGGCTGTTCTTGTGGAATTGGAAAGGATATTTGAAGCCCATAGAGGGCTATGGTGAAAAAGGAAATATCTTCCGTTCAAAACTGGAAAGAAGCTTTCTGAGAAACTGCTCTGTGTTCTGTTAATTCATCTCACAGAGTTACATCTTTCCCTTCAAGCCTTTCGCTAAGGCTGTTCTTCTGGAATTGGCAAAGGATATTTGGAAGCCCATAGAGGGCTATGGTGAAAAAGGAAATATCTTCCGGTTCAAAATTGGAAAGAAGCTCTGAGAAACTGCTCTGTGTTCTGTTAATTCATCTCACAGTTACATCTTTCCCTTCAAGAACTCTTTCGCTAAGGCTGTTCTTGTGGAATTGGCAAAGGATATTTGGAAGCCCATAGAGGGCTATGGTGAAAAAGGAAATATCTTCCGTTGAACACTGGAAAGAAGCTTTCTGAGAAACTGCTCTGTGTTCTGTTAATTCATCTCACAGGTTACATCTTTCCTTCAAGATGCCTTTCGCTAAGACTGTTCTTGTGGAATTGGCAAAGTGATATTTGAAGCACATAGAGAGCTCTGGTGAAAAAGGAAATATCTTCCATTCCAAACTGGAAAGAAGCTTTCTGAGAAACTGCTCTGTGTTCTATTAATTCATCTCACAGAGTTACATCTTTCCCTTCAAGAAGTCTTTCGCTAAGGCTGTTCTTGTGGAATTGGCAAAGGGATATTTGGAAGCCCATAGAGGGCTATGGTGAAAAAGGAAATATCTTCCGTTCAAAACTGGAAAGAAGCTTTCTGAGAAGCTGCTCCGTGTTCTATTAATTCATCTCACAGAGTTACATCTTTCCCTTCAGGAACCCTTTCGCTAAGGCTGTTCTTGTGGAATTGGCAAAGGGATATGTGGAAGCCCATAGAGGGCTATGGTGAAAAAGGAAATATCTTCCGTTCAAAACTGGAAAGAAGCTTTCTGAGAAACTGCTCTGTGTTCTGTTAATTCATCTCACAGAGTTACATCTTTCCCTTCAAGAAGTCTTTCGCTAAGGCTGTTCTTGTGGAATTGGCAAAGGGATATTTGGAAGCCCATAGAGGGCTATGGTGAAAAAGGAAATATCTTCCGTTCAAAACTGGAAAGAAGCTTTGAGAAGCTGCTCCGTGTTCTATTAATTCATCTCACAGAGTTACATCTTTCCTTCAGAACCCTTTCGCTAAGGCTGTTCTTGTGGAATTGGCAAAGGATATGTGGAAGCCCATAGAGGGCTATGGTGAAAAGGAAATATCTTCCGTTCAAAACTGGAAAGAAGCTTTCTGAGAAACTGCTCTGTGTTCTGTTAATTCATCTCACAGAGTTACATCTTTCCCTTCAAGAATCCTTTCGCTAAGGCTGTTCTTGTGGAATTGGCAAAGGGATATTTGGAAGCCCATAGAGGGCTATGGTGAAAAAGGAAATATCTTCCGTTGAACACTGGAAAGAAGCTTTCTGAGAAACTGCTCTGTGTTCTGTTAATTCATCTCACAGAGTTACATCTTTCCCTTCAAGATGCCTTTCGCTAAGACTGTTCTTGTGGAATTGGCAAAGTGATATTTGGAAGCCCAAAGATGCTATGGTGAAAAAGGATATATCTTCCGTTCAAAACTGGAAGGAAGCTTTCTGGGATATTGCCCTGTGTTCTGTTAATTCATCTCACAGATTTACTTCTTTCCCTTCAAGAAGCCTTTCTCTAAGGCTGTTCTTGTGGAATAGGCAAAGGGATATTTGGAAGCACGTAGAGGGCTATGGTGAAAAAGGAAATATCTTCCGTTCAAAACTGGAAAGAAGCTTTCTGGGAAACTGCTCTGTGTTCTGTTAATTCATCTCACAGAGTTACATCATTCCCTTCAAGAAGCCTTTCGCTAAGGCTGTTCTTGTGGAATTCGCAAACTGATATTTGGAAGCCCATAGTGGGCTATGGTGAAAAAGGAAATATCTTCCGTTCCAAACTCGAAAGAAGCTTTCTGAGAAACTGCTCTGTGTTCTTTTAATTCATCTCACAGAGTTACATCTTTCCCTTCAAGAAGCCTTTCGCTAAGGCTCTTCTGGTGGAATTGGCAAAGTGATATTTGGAAGCCCATAGAGGGCTACGGTGAAAAAGGAAATATCTTCCGTTCAAAACTGGAAAGAAGCTTTCTGAGAAACTGCTCTGTGTTCTGTTGATTCACCTCACAGAGTTACATCTTTCCCTTCAAGAAGCCTTTCGCTAAGGCTGTTCTTGTGGAATTGGCAAAGGGATATTTTGAAGCCCATAGAGGGCTATGGTGAAAAGGAAATATCTTCCTTTCAAAACTGAAAGAAGCTTTCTGAGAAACTGCTCAGTGTTCTGTTAATTCATCTCACAGAGTTACATCTTTCCTTCAACAAGCCTTTCGCTATGGCTGTTCTTGTGGAATTGGCAAAGTGATATTTGGAAGCCCATAGAGGCTATTGTGAAAAAGGAATAACTTCAGTTCAAAACTGGAAAGAAGCTTTAAACTGCTCTGTGTTGTTGTGTTAATTCATCCCACAGAGTTACATCTTTCCCTTCAGGAAGCCTTTCGTTAAGGCTGTTCTTGTGGAATTGGCAAAGTGATATTTGGAAGCCCACAGAGGGCTATGGTGAAAAAGGAAATATCTTCCGCTTCAAAACTGGAAAGAAGCTTTCTGAGAAACTGCTCTGTGTTCTGTTAATTCATCTCACAGAGTTACATCTTTCCCTTCAAGAAGCCTTTCGCTAAGGCTGTTCTTGTGGAATTGGCAAAGATATATTTGGAAGCCCATAGAGGGTTATGGTGAAAAAGGAAATATCTTCCGTTAAACACTGGAAAGCAGCTTTCTGAGAAACTGCTCTGTGTTCTGTTAATTCATCTCACAGAGTTACATCTTTCCCTTCAAGATGCCTTTCGCTAAGACTGTTCTTGTGGAATTGGCAAAGGATATTTGGAAGCCAAGAGGGCTGTGAAAACGAAATATCTTCCGTTAAAAACTGGAAAGAAGCTTTCTGAGAAACTGCTCTGTGTTCAGTTAATTCATCTCACAGAGTTACTTGTTTCCCTTCAAGAAGCCTTTCGCTAAGGCTGTTATTGTGGAATTGGCAAAGGGATATTTGGAAGCCCATAGAGGCTATGGTGAAAACGGAAATATCTTCCGTTCAAAACTGGAAAGAAACTTTCTGAGAACTGCTCTGTTCTCTTAATTCATCTCACAGAGTTACATCTTTCCCTTCAAGAACCCTTTCTCTAAGGCTCTTCTTGTGGAATTGGCAAAGGATATTTCGAAGTCCATAGAGGTCTATGGTGAAAAAGGAAATATCTCCTTTCAAAACTGGAAAGAAGCTTTCTGAGAAACTGCTCTGTGTCCTGTTAATTCTTCTCACAGATTTACATCTTTCCTTCAAAGCCTTTCGCTAAGGCTGTTCTTGTGGAATTGGCAAAGGATATTTGGAAGCCATTAGTGGCTATGGTGGTGAAAATGGAAATATCTTCCGCTCAAACTGGAAAGAATCTTTCTGAGAAACTGCTCTGTGTTCTGTTAATTCATCTCACAGAGTTACATCTTTCCTTCAAGAAGCCTTTCGCTAAGGCTGTTCTTGTGGAATTGGCAAAGGATATTTGGCCCATAGAGGGCTATGGTGAAAAGTGAAATATCTTCCGTTCAAAACTGGAAAGAAGCTTTCTGAGAAACTGCTCTGTGTTCTGTTAATTCATCTCACAGAGTTACATGTTTCCCTTCAGAAGCCTTCGCTAAGGCTGTTCTGTGGAATTGGAAAAGTGATATTTGGAAGCCCATAGAGGGCTATGGTGAAAAGGAAATATCTTCCGCTTCAAAACAGGAAAGAAGCTTTCTGAGAAACTCCTCTGTGTTCTGTTAATTCATCTCACAGAGTTACATCTTGCCGTGCCTTTCGCTAAGGCTAGGCTGTTCTTGTGGAATTGGCAAAGGATATTTGAAGCCCATAGAGGCTATGGTGAAAGAGGAAATATCTTCCGTTCAAAACTGGAAAGAAGCCTTCTGAGAAACTGCTCTGTGTTCTGTTAATTCATCTCACAGAGTTACATCTTTCCCTTCAAGAAGCCTTTCGCTAAGGCTGTTCTTCGTGGAATTGGCAAAGGATATTTGAAGCCCATAGAGGGCTATGGTGAAAAAGGAAATATCTTCCGCTCAAAATTGGAAAGAAGCTTTCTGAGAAACTGCTCTGTGTTCTGTTAATTCATCTCACAGAGTTACATCTTTCCTTCAAGAAGCCTTGGCTAAGGCTGTTCTTGTGGAATTGGAAAAGGGATATTTGGAAGCCCATAGAGTTCTATGGTGAAAAAGGAAATATCTTCCGCTCAAAACTGGAAAGAAGCTTGAGAAACTGCACTGTGTGTTCTGTTAATTCATCTCACAGAGTTACATCTTTCCCTTCAAGAAGCCTTTCGCTAAGGCTGTTCTTGTGGAATGGCAAGGGTATTTGGAAACCCATAGAGGGCTATGGTGAAAAAGGAAATATCTTCCGTTCAAAACTGGAAAGAAGCTTGAGAAACTGCTCTGTGTTCTGTTAATTCATCTCACAGAGTTACATCTTTCCTTCAAGAAGCTTTCGCCAAGGTTGTTCTGTGCAAACTGCCAAAGTGATATTAGGAAGCCCATAGAGGGCTATGGTGAAAAAGGAAATAATCTTCCGCTCAAAACTGGAAAGAAGCTTTGAGAAACTGCTCTGTGTTCTGTTAATTCATCTCACAGAGTAACATCTTTCCCTTCAGGAAGCCTTTCGCTAAGGCTTTCTTGTGGAATTGACAAAGAGATATTTGAAGCCCAGAGAGGGCTATGGTGAAAATGGAAATATCTTCCGCTTCAAAACTGGAAAAGAAGTTTCTTGAGAAACTGCTCTGTGTTCTGTCAATTCATCTCACAGAGTTACATCATTTCCCTTCAAGAAGCCTTCGCTAAGGCTGTTCTTGTAGTATTGACAAACTGAAATTTGAAGCCCATAGAGGGCTATGGTGAAAGAAATATCTTTCGCTCAAACTGGAAAGAAGCTTTCTGAGAATCTGCTCAGCGTTCTCTTAATTCATCTCACAGAGTTACATGTTTCCCTTCAACAAGGCTTTCGCTAAGGCTGATCTTGTGGAATTGGCAAGGATATTTGGAAGCCCACAGAGGCTATGGTGAAAAGGAAATATCTTCCGCTCAAAACTGGAAAGAAGCTTTCTGAGAAACTGCTCTGTGTTCTGTTAATTCATCTCACAGAGTTACATCTTTCCCTTCAAGAAGCCTTTTCTAAGGCTGTTCTTGTGGAATTGGCAAAGGATATTTGGAAGCCCTTAGAGGGCTATGGTGAAAAAGAAATATCTTCCGTTCAAAACTGGAAAGAAGCTTGAGAAACTGCTCTCTGTGTTCTGTTAATTCATCTCACAGAGTTACATCTTTCCTTCAAGAAGCCTTTCGCTAAGGCTGTTCTTGTGAATTGGAAAAGGATATTTGGAAGCCCATAGAGGGCTATGGTGAAAAGGAAATATCTTCCGTTCAAAACTGGAAAGAAGCTCTGAGAAACTGCTCTGTGTTCTGTTAATTCATCTCACAGAGTTACATCTTTCTCTTTAAGAAACCTTCGCTAAGGCTGTTCTTGTGGAATTGCAAAAGTGATATTTGGAAGCCCATAGAGGGCTATGGTGAAAAGGAAATATCTTCCGTTCAAAACTGGAAAGAAGCATTCTGAGAACTTTCTGTGTTCCGTTAATTCATCTCACAGAGTTACATCTTCTCTTCAAGAAGCCTTCGCTAAGGCTGTTCTTGTGGAATTGGCAAAGGATATTTGGAAGCCCTAGAGGGCTATGGTGAAAAGGAAATATCTTCCGCTCAAACCTGGAAAGAACTTTCTGAGAAACTGCTCTGTGTTCTGTTGATTCACCTCACAGAGTTACATCTTTCCCTTCAAGAAGCCTTCGCTATGGCTGTTCTTGTGGAATTGGCAAAGGATATTTGAAGCCCATAGAGGGCTATGGTGAAAAGGAAATATCTTCCTTCAAAACTGAAAGAAGCTTTCTGAGAAACTGCTCAGTGTTCTGTTAATTCATCTCACAGAGTTACATCTTTCCCTTCACGCTTTCTCGCTATGGCTGTTCTTGTGAATTGGCAAGTGATATTTGAAGCACATAGAGGCGAGTGAAAAGGAAATAACTCTGCTCAAAACTGAAAGAAGCTTTCTGAAACTGCTCTGTGTTGTTGTGTTAATTCATCCCACAGAGTTACATCTTTCCTTCAGGAAGCTTTCGTTAAGGCTGTTCTTGTGGAATTGGCAAAGTGATATTTGGAAGCTTCCAGAGGGCTATGGTGAAAAGGAAATATCTTCCGTTCAAAACTGGAAAGAAGCTTTCTGAGAAACTGCTCTGTGTTCTGTTAATTCATCTCACAGAGTTACATCTTTCCCTTCAAGAATCCTTTCGCTAAGGCTGTTCTTGTGGAATTGGCAAAGGGATATTTGGAAGCCCATAGAGGGCTATGGTGAAAAAGGAAATATCTTCCGTTAAACACTGGAAAGAAGCTTTCTGAGAAACTGCTCTGTGTTCTCTTAATTCATCTCACAGAGTTACATCTTTCCCTTCAAGATGCCTTTCGCTAAGACTGTTCTTGTGGAATTGGCAAAGTGATATTTAGAAGCCCACAGAGGGCTATGGTGAAAAAGGAAATATCTTCCGTTCCAAACTGGAAAGAAGCTTTCTGAGAAAGTGCTCTGTGTTCTGTTAATTCATCTCACAGAGTTACATCTTTCCTTCAAGAAGCCTTTCGCTAAGGCTGTTCTTGGGGAATTCGGCAAAGGATATTTGGAAGCCCATAGAGGGCTGGTGAAAGTGAAATATCTTCCGCTCAAAACTGGAAAGAAGCTTTCTGGGAAACTGCTCAGTTCTGTTAATTCATCTCACAGAGTTACATCATTCCTTCAAGAAGCTTTTCGCTAAGGCTGTTCTTGTAGTATTGACAAACTGAAATTTGAAGCTACAGAGGGCTATGGTGAAAAGGAAATATCTTCGCTCACAACTGAAAGAAGCTTTCTGAGAATCTGCTCAGCATTCTCTGTTAATTCATCTCACAGAGTTACATGTTTCCTTCAGCCTTTCGCTAAGGCTGATCTTGTGGAATTGAAAGGATATTTGGAAGCCCATAGAGGGCTATGGTGAAAAAGGAAATATCTTCCGTTCAAAACTGGAAAGAAGCTTTCTGAGAAACTTCTCTGTGTTCTGTTAATTCATCTCACAGAGTTACATCTTTCCCTTCAAGCCTAAGGCTGTTCTTGTGGAATTGTAAAAGGATATTTGGAAGCCCTTAGAGGGCTATGGTGAAAAGGAAATATCTTCCGCTCAAACCTGGAAAGAAGCTTTCTGAGAAACTGCTCTGTGTTCTGTTAATTCATCTCACAGAGTTACATCTTTCCTTCAAGAAGCCTTTCGCTAAGGCTGTTCTTGTGGAATTGGCAAAGGGATATTTGAAGCCCATAGAGAGCTATGGTGAAAAGGAATATCTTCCGTTGAAAACTGGAAGATGCTTCGAGAAACTGTTCTGTGTTCTGTTAATTCATCTCACAGAGTTACATCTTTCCCTTCAGCCTTTACATTCGCTAAGGCTTTTCTTGGGCAATTGCAAAGGATATTTGGAAGCCCAGAGGGCTGGGTGAAAAAGGAAATATCTCCGCTCAAAACTTGAAAGAAAACTACTCTGTGTTCTGTTAATTTATATCACAGAGTTACATCTTTCCCTTCAAGAAGCCTTCGCTAAGGCTGTTCTTGTGGAATTGGCAGTAATTTGGAATCGCATAGACGACTATGGTGAAAAAGGAAATATCTTCCGCTCAAAACTGGAAAGAAGCTTGAGAAACTGCTCTGAGTTCCGTTAATTCATCTCACAGAGTTACATCTTTCCCTTTCTCTAAGGTTGTTCTTGTGCAATTGCCAAAGTGATATTTGGAAGCCCATAGTGAAAAGGAAATATTTTCCGCTCAAAACTGGAAAGAAGCTTGAGAAACTGCTCTGTGTTCTGTTAATTCATCTCACAGAGTTACAGTTTTCCCTTCAGGAAGCCTTCGCTAAGGCTGTTCTTGTGGAATTGGCAAGAGATATTTGAAGCCCATAGAGGGCTATGGTGAAAATGGAAATATCTTCCGCTTCAAAACTGGAAAGAAGCTTGAGAAACTGCTCTGTGTTCTGTCAATTCATCTCACAGAGTTACATCAGTCCTTCAAGCCTAGTTCGCATAAGGCTGTTCTTGTAGTATTGACAAAGGATATTTGGAAGCCCATAGAGGGCTTATAGTGTAAAAGGAAATATCTTCTGTTCAAAGTGGAAAGAAGCTTGAGAAACTGCTCTGTGTTCTGTTAATTCATCTCATAGAGTTACATCTTTCCTTCAAGAAGCCTTTCGCTAAGGTGTTCTTGTGGAATTGGCAAAGTGATATTTGGAAGCCCTTAGAGGGCTATGGTGAAAAAGGAAATATCTTCCGCTCAAAACTGAAAGAAGCTTTCAGAATCTGCTCTGTGTTCTGTTAATTCATCTCACAGAGTTACATCTTTCCTTCAAGAAGCCTTCGCTAAGGCTGTTCTTGTGGAATTGGCAAAGGATATTTAAGCCCATAGGGGCTATGGTGAAAAGGAAATATCTTCCTGCTCAAAACTGGAAAGAAGCTTTCTGAGAAACTGCACTGTGTTCTGTTAATTCATCCCACAGAGTTACATCTTTCCTTCTCAAGAAGCCTTCGCTAAGGCTGTTCTTGTGGAATTGGCAAAGGGATATTTGGAAGCCCATAGAGGGCTATCGTGAAAAAGGAAATATCTTCCGCTCAAAACTGGAAAGAAGCTTTCTGAGAAACTGCTCTGTGTTCTGTTAATTCATCTCACAGAGTTACATCTTTCCCTTCAAGAAGCCTTCGCTAAGGCTGTTCTTGTGGAATTGGCAAAGGATATTTGGAAGCCCATGAGGGCTATGGTGAAAAGGAAATATCTTCCGCTCAAAACTGGAAAGAAGCTTGAGAAACTGCTCTGTGTTCTGTTAATTCATCTCACAGAGTTACATCTTTCCTTCAAGAAGCCTTCGGTAAGGTTGTTCTTGTGCAATGCCAAAGTGATATTAGGAAGCCCATAGAGGGCTATGGTGAAAAAGGAATATTTACCGCTCAAAACTGGAAAGAAGCTTTCTGAGAAACTGCTCTGTGTTCTGTTAATTCATCTCACAGAGTTACATCTTTCCGCTTTGGAAGCCTTCTCGCTAAGGCTGTTCTTCTGGAATTGGCAAGGGATATTTGGAAGCCCATAGAGGGCTATGGTGAAAATGGAAATAGCTTCCGCTCAAAACTGGAAAGAAGCTTGAGAAACTGCTCTGTGTTCTGTTGATTCATCTCACAGAGTTACATCTTTCCTTCACAGCCTTTCGCTAAGGCTGTTCTTGTGGAATTGGCAAGGGATATTTGGAAGCCCATAGAGGGCTATGGTGAAAAGGAAATATCTTCCTTTCAAAACTGGAAAGAAGCTTGAGAAACTGCTCTGTGTTCTGTTAATTCATCTCACAGAGTTACATCTTTCCTTCAACAGCCTTTCGCTATGGCAGTTCTTGTGGAATTGGCAAAGTAGAGGAAACCCTGGGCTATGGTGAAAAGGAAATACTTCCGTTCAAAACTGGAAAGAAGCTTTCTGAGAAACTGCTCGGTGTTCTGTTAATTCATCCCACAGAGTTACATCTTTCCTTCAAGAAGCCTTTAAGGCTGTTCTTGTGAATTGGCAAAGTGATATTTGGAAGCCCATAGAGGCTATGGTGAAAAAGGAAATATCTTCCACAAAACTGGAAAGAAGCTGAGAAACTGCTCTGTGTTCTGTTAGTTATCTCACAGAGTTACAACTTTCCCTTCAAGAATCCTTCGCTAAGGCTGTTCTTGTGGAATTGGCAAAGGATATTTGGAAGCCCATGAGGGCTATGGTTAAAAGGAATATCTTCCGTTCAACACTGAAAGAAGCTTTCTGAGAAACTGCTCTGTGTTCTGTTAATTCATCTCACAGAGTTACATCTTCCTTCAAGAAGCCTTTCGCTAAGGCTGTTCTTGTGGAATTGGCAAAGTGATATTTGGAAGCCCATAGAGGATATGGTGAAAAAGGAAATATCTTCCGCTCAAAACTGAAACAAGCTTTCTGAGAAATTGCTCTGTGTTCTGTTAATTCATCTCACAGAGTTGCATCTTTCCCTTCACAGCCTTTCGCTAAGGCTGTTCTTGTGGAATTGGCAAAGGATATTTGGAAGCCCATAGAGGGCTACGGTGAAAAGGAAATATTCCGCTCAAAACTGGAAAGAAGCTTGAGAAACTGCTCTGTGTTCTGTTAATTCATCTCACAGAGTTACATCTTTCCTTCAACAAGCCTTCGCTATCAGCAGTTCTTGTGGAATTGGCAAAGTGATATTTGGAAGCCCATAGAGGCTATGGTGAAAAGGAAATAACTTCCGTTCAAAACTGGAAAGAAGCTTGAGAAACTGCTCTGTGTTCTGTTAATTCGTCCCACAGAGTTACATCTTTCCCTTCAAGAAGCCTTTCGCTAAGGCTGTTCTTGTGGAATTGGCAAAGGATATTTGGAAGCCCATAGAGGGCTATGGTGAAAAAGGAAATATCTTCCGTTAAACACTGGAAAGAAGCTTTCTGAGAAACTGCTCTGTGTTCTGTTAATTCATCTCACAGAGTTACATCTGTCGCTTCAAGATGCCTTTCGCTAAGACTGTTCTTGTGGAATTGGCAAATTGATACTTGGAAGCCCATAGAGGGCTATGGTGAAAAAGGAAATATCTTCTGTTCAAAACTGGAAAGAAGCTTTCTGAGTAACTGCTCGGTGTTCTGTTAATTCATCTCACAGAGTTACTTGTTTCCTTCAACAAGCCTCGCTAAGGCTGTTCTTGTGGAATTGGCAAAGGATATTTGGAAGCCCATAGAGGGCTATGGTGAAAAGGAAATATCTTCCGTTGCAAACTGGAAAGAAGCTTGAGAAACTGCTCTGTGTTCTGTTAATTCATCTCACAGAGTTACATCTTTCCCTTCACAGTTTTCGCTAAGGCTGTTCTTCTGGAATTGGAAAAGTGGATTTGGAAGCCCATAGAGGGCTGGGTGAAAAGGAAATATCTTCCGCTCAAAACTGGAAAGAAGATTTCTGAGAAACGTTCTGTGTTCTGTTAATTCATCTCACAGAGTTACATCTTTCCTTCAAGAAGCCTTTCGCTAAGGCTGTTCTTGTGGAATTGGCAAAGGATATTTGGAAGCCACAGAGGCTATGGTGAAAAGGTAAATATCTTCCGTTGAAAACTGGAAAGAAGCTTTCTCAAACTGCTCAGCCTTCTTCTTAATTCATCTCACATAGTTACATGTTTCTTCTGAAGCCTTTCGCTAAGGCTGTTCTTGTGGAATTGGCAAAGGATATTTGAAGCCCATAGAGGGCTATGGTGAAAAGGAAATATCTTCCTTTCAAAACTGGAAAGAAGCTTGAGAAACTGCCTGTGTTCTGTTAATTCATCTCACAGAGTTACATCTTCCTTCCAACAAGCCTTTCGCTATGGCTGTTCGTGGAATTGGCAAAGTGATATTTGGAAGCCCATAGAGGGCTATGGTGAAAACGAAATAACTTCCGCTCAAAACTGGAAAGAAGCTTTCTGAGAAACTGCTCTGTGTTCTGTTAATTCATCCCACAGAGTTACATCTTTCCTTCAAGAAGCCTTTCGTTAAGGCTGTTCTTGTGGAATTGGCAAGGATATTTGGAAGCCCATAGAGGGCTATGGTGAAAAAGGAAATATCTTCCGCTCAAAACTGGAAGAAGCTTTCTGAGAAACTGCTCTGTGTTCTGTTAATTCATCTCACAGATTTACATCTTTCCTTCAAGAATCCTTTCGCTAAGGCTGTTCTTGTGGAATTGGCAAAGGATATTTGGAAGCCCATAGAGGGCTATGGTGAAAAAGGAAACATCTTCCGTTAAACACTGGAAAGAAGCTTTCTGAGAAACTGTTCTGTGTTCTGTTAATTCATCTCACAGAGTTACATCTGTCGCTTCAAGATGCCTTTCGATAAGACTGTTCTTGTGGAATTGGCAAAGGGATATTTGGAAGCACATAGAGGGCTATGGTGAAAAAGGAAATATCTTCCGTTCAAAACTGGAAAGAAGCTTGAGAAACTGCTCTGTGTTCTGTTAATTCATCTCACAGAGTTACTTGTTTCCCTTCAAGAAGCCTTTCGCTAAGGCTGTTCTTGTGGAATTGGCAAGGATATTTGGAAGCACATAGAGGGCTATGGTGAAAAGGAAATATCTTCCGTGCAAAACTGGAAAGAAGCTTTCTGAGAAACTGCTCTGTGTTCTGTTAATTCATCTCACAGAGTTACATCTTTCCCTTCAAGCCTTTCGCTAAGGCTGTTCTTCTGGAATTGGCAAAGTGATATTTGGAAGCCCATAGAGGCTATGGTGAAAAAGGAAATATCTTCCGCTCAAAACTGGAAAGAAGATTTCTGAGAAACTGCTCTGTGTTCTGTTAATTCATCTCACAGAGTTACATCTTTCCTTCAAGAAGCCTTCGCTAAGGCTGTTCTTGTGGAATTGGCAAGGATATTTGGAAGCCCACAGAGGGCTATGGTGAAAAGGAAACATCTTCCGTTAAACACTGGAAAGAAGCTTTCTGAAACTGCTCTGTGTTCTCTTAATTCATCTCACAGAGTTACATGTTTCCTTCAAGAAGCCTTTCGCTAAGGCTGTTCTTGTGGAATTGGCAAAGGATATTTGAAGCCCATAGAGGCTATGGTGAAAAAGGAAATATCTTCCTTTCAAAACTGGAAAGAAGCTTGAGAAACTGCTCTGTGTTCTGTTAATTCATCTCACAGAGTTACATCTTTCCTTCAACAAGCCTTTCGCTATGGCTGTTCGTGGAATTGGCAAAGTGATATTTGGAAGCCCATGAGGGCTATGGTGAAAAAGGAAATAACTTCCGTTCAAAACTGGAAAGAAGCTTGAGAAACTGCTCTGTGTTCTGTTAATTCATCCCACAGAGTTACATCTTTCCTTCAAGAAGCCTTTCGTTAAGGCTGTTCTTGTGGAATTGGCAAAGGATATTTGGAAGCCCATAGAGGGCTATGGTGAAAAGGAAATATCTTCCGTTCAAAACTGGTAAGAAGCTTGCTGAGAAACTGCTCTGTGTTCTGTTAATTCATCTCACAGAGTTACATCTTTCCTTCAAGAATCCTTTCGCTAAGGCTGTTCTTGTGGAATTGGCAAATGGATATTTGGAAGCCCATAGAGGGCTATGGTGAAAAAGGAAATATCTTCCGTTCAAAACTGGTAAGAAGCTTGCTGAGAAACTGCTCTGTGTTCTGTTAATTCATCTCACAGAGTTACATCTTTCCCTTCAAGAATCCTTTCGCTAAGGCTGTTCTTGTGGAATTGGCAAAGGGATATTTGGAAGCCCATAGAGGGCTATGGTGAAAAAGGAAACATCTTCCGTTAAACACTGGAAAGAAGCTTTCTGAGAAACTGCTCTGTGTTCTGTTAATTCATCTCACAGAGTTACATCTGTTGCTTCATTATGCCTTTCGATAAGACTGTTCTTGTGGAATTGGCAAATTGATATTTGGAAGCCCATAGAGGGCTATGGTGAAAAAGGAAATATCTTCCGTTCAAAACTGGAAAGAAGCTTTCTGAGAAACTGCTCTGTGTTCTGTTAATTCATCTCACAGAGTTACTTGTTTCCCTTCAAGTAGCCTTTCGCTAAGGCTGTTCTTGTGGAATTGGCAAAGGTATATTTGGAAGCACATAGAGGGCTATGGTGAAAAAGGAAATATCTTCCGTTCAAAACTGGAAAGAAGCTTTCTGAGAAACTGCTCTGTGTTCTGTTAATTCATCTCACAGAGTTAGTTGCTCCTTCAAGAAGCCTTTCGCTAAGGCTGTTCTTGGGGAATTGGCAAGGATATTTGGAAGCTTACATAGAGGCTATGGTGAAAAGAAATATCCTCCGTTCAAAACTGGAAAGAAGCTTTCTGAGAAACTGCTCTGTGTTCTGTTAATTCATCTCACAGAGTTACATCTTTCCCTTGAAGTAGACTTTCGCTAAGGCTGTTCTTGTGGAATTGGCAAAGGGATATTTCGAAGCCCATAGAGGCTATGGTGAAAAGGAAATATCTTCCGTTAAAACTGGAAAGAAGCTTTCTGAGAAACTGCTCTGTGTTCTGTTAATTCATCTCACAGAGTTACATCTTTCCTTCAAGAAGCCTTCGCTAAGGCTGTTCTTGTGGAATTGGCAAGGATATTTGGAAGCCCATAGAGGGCTATGAGTGAAGAAAGAAATATCTTCCGTTCAAAACTGGAAAGAAGATTTCTGAGAAACTGCTCTGTGTTCTCTTAATTCATCTCACAGACTTACATCTTTCCCTTCAAGAAGCCTTTCGCTAAGGCTGTTCTTGTGAAATTGGCAAAGGGATATTTGGATGCCAATAGAGGGCTATGGTGAAAAAGGAAATATCTTCCGTTCAAAACTGGAAAGAAGCTTTCTGAGCAATTGCTCTGTGTTCTGTTAATTCATCTCACAGAGTTACATCTTTCCCTTCAAGAAGCCTTTCGCTAAGGCTGTTCTTGTGGAATTGGCAAAGGGATATTTGGAAGCCCTTAGAGGGCTATCGTGAAAAAGGAAATATCTTCCGTTCAAAACTGGAAAGAAGCTTCTGATAAACTGCTCTGTGTTCTCTTAATTCATCTCACAGAGTTACATCTTTCCCTTCAAGAAGCCTTTCGCTAAGGCTGTTCTTGTGGAATTGGCAGGATATTTGAAGCCCATAGAGGGCTACGGTGAAAAGAGAAATATCTTCCGTCAAAACTGGAAAGAAGCTTGAGAAACTGCTCTGTGTTCTGTTAATTCATCTCACAGAGTAACATCATTCCTTCAAGAACGCTGTCGCTAAGGCTGTTCTTGTGGAATTGGCAAAGTGATATTTCAGCCCATAGAAGGGCTACGCTTGAAAAGGAAATATCTTTCGCTCAAAACTGGAAAAGAAGATTTTGAGAAACTGCTCTGTGTTTGTTAATTCATCTCACAGAGTTACATCTTTATCTTCAAGAAGCCTTCGCTAAGGCTGTTCTGTGAACTGGCAAAGGATATTTGAAAAGCCCTGAGGGCTATGGTGAAAAGGAAATATCTTCCGCTCAAAACTGGAAAGAAGCTTGAGAAACTGCTCTGTGTTCTGTTAATTCATCTCACAGAGTTACATCTTTCCTTCAAGAAGCCTTTCGCTAAGGCTGTTCTTGTGGAATTGGAGAAGGATATTTGGAAGCCCATAGAGGGCTGTGGTGAAAAAGGAAATATCTTCCGCTCAAAACTGAAAGAAGCTTGAGAAACTGCACTGTGTTCTGTTAATTCATCTCACAGAGTTACATCTTTCCCTTCAAGAAGCCTTTCGCTAAGGCTGTTCTTGTGGAATTGGCAAAGGATATTTAGAAGCCATAGAGGGCTATGAAAAAGGAAATATCTTCCGCTCAAAACTGGAAAGAAGCTTGAGAAACTTCTGTGTTCTGTTAATTCATCTCACAGAGTTACATCTTTCCTTCAAGAAGCCTTCCGATAAGGCTTTCCTTGTGGAATTGGCAAAGGATATTTGGAAGCCCTTAGAGGGCTATGGTGAAAAAGGAAATATCTTCCGCTCAAAACTGGAAAGAAGCTTTCTGAGAAACCGCCTGTGTTCTGTTAATTCATCCAAGAGTTACGCCTTCCCTTCAAAAGCCTTCGCTAAGGCTGTTCTTGTGGAATTGGCAAAGGATATTTGGAAGCCCATAGAGGGCTATGGTGAAAATGGAAATATCACGCTCAAAACTGGAAAGAAGCTTGAGAAACTGCTGTGTGTTCTGTCAATTCATCTCACAGAGTTACATCTTTCCTTCAAGAAGCCTTTCGCTAAGGCTGTTCTTGTGGTATTGACAAAGTGATATTTGGAAGCCCCTAGAGGCTATGGTGAAAAGGAAATATCTTCCGCTCAAAACTGGAAAGAAGCTTTCTGAGAAACTGCTCTGTGTTCTCTCTTAATTCATCCCACAGAGTTACATCTTTCCTTCAAGAAGCCTTTCGCTAAGGCTGTTCTTGTGGAATTGGCAAAGGATATTTGGGAGCCCTTAGAGGGTTATGGTGAAAAGGAAATATCTTCCGTTCAAAACTGGAAAGAAGCTTTCTGAGAAACTGCTCTGTGTTCTGTTAATTCATCTCACAGTGTTACATCTTTCCTTCAATAAGCCTTTCGCTAAGGCTGTTCTTGTAGAATTGGCAAAGGATATTTGGAAGCCAATGAGGGCTATGGTGAAAAGGAAATATCTTCCGCTCAAAACTGGAAAGAAGCTTTCTGAGAAACTGCTCTGTGTTCTGTTAATTCATCTCACAGAGTTACATCTTTCTCTTCAGAAGCCTTTCGCCAAGGCTGTTCTTGGGGAATAGGCAAGGATATTTAAGCCCATATGAGGGCTATAGTAAAAAGGAAATATCTTCCGCCCAAAACTGGAAAGAAGCTTGAGAATCTCCTCTGTGTTCTGATAATTCATCTCACAGAGTTACATCTTTCCTTCAAGAAGCCTTTCGCTAAGGCTGTTATTGTGTAACTGGCAAAGGATATTTGGAAGCCCATAGAGGGCTATGGTGAAAAAGGAAATATCTTCCGCTCATAGGAAAGAAGCTTGAGAAACTGCTCTGTGTTCTGTTAATTCATCTCACAGAATTACATCTTCCCTCACAGCCTTCGCTAAAGCTGTTCTTGTGGAATTGGCAAAGGGATATTTGGAAGCCCATAGAGGGCTATGGTGAAAGGTAAATAACTCAGAGAAAACTGGAAAGGAGCTTTCTGTGAAACTGCTCAGCTGCTCTTTAATTCATATCTCACAGAGTTACATGTTTCTTCAAGAAGCCTTCGCTAAGGCTATTCTTGTGGAATTGGCAAAGGGTATTTGGAAGCCTATAGAGGGCTATGGTGAAAAAGGAAATATCTTCCGCTCAAAACTGGAAAATAGCTTGAGAAACTGCTCTGTGTTCTGTTAATTCACAGAGTTACATCTTTCCCTTCCAAAAGCCTTCGCAAGGCTGTTCCTGTGGAATTGGTAAAGTGATATTTGGAAGCCCATAGAGGCTATGGTGAAAAGAAATATCTTCCGATCAAAACTGGAAAGAAGTTTCTTGAGAAACTGCTCTGTGTTCTGTTAATTCATCTCACAGAGTTACATCTTTCCTTCAAGGAGCCTTTCGCTAACGCTGTTCTTGTGGAATTGGCAAGGATATTTGGAAGCCCATAGGGGCTACGGTGAAAAAGGAAATATCTTCCGTCAAAACTGGAAAGAAGCTTTCTGAGAAACTGCACTGTGTTCTGTTAATTCATCTCACAGAGTTACATCTTTCCTTCAATAGCCTTCGCCACGGGCTGTTATTGTGTAATTGGCAAAGCGATATTTGGAAGCCCATAGAGGGCTATGGTGAAAAAAAAGATCTTCCGATCAAAACTGGAAAGAAGCTTTCTGAGAAACTGCTCTGTGTTCTGTTAATTCATCTCACAGAGTTACATCTTTCCTTCAAAGAGCCTTTCGCTAACGCTGTTCTTGTGGAATTGGCAAGGATATTTGGAAGCCCATAGGGGCTACGGTGAAAAAGGAAATATCTTCCGTTCAAAACTGGAAAGAAGCTTTCTGAGAAACTGCACTGTGTTCTGTTAATTCATCTCACAGAGTTACATCTTTCCCTTCAAGAAGCCTTCGCAGGCTGTTATTGTGTAATTGGCAAAGCGATATTTGGAAGCCCATAGAGGGCTATGGTGAAAAGGAAATATCTTCCGTTCAAAACTGGAAAGAAGCTTTCTGAGAAACTGCTCTGTGTTCTGTTAATTCATCTCACAGAGTTACATCTTTCCCTTCAAAGCCTTCGCTAAGGCTGTTCTTGTGCAATTGGCAAAGGGATATTTGGAAGCTCATAGAGGGCTATGGTGAAAAGGAAATATCTTCCGTTCAAAACTGGAAAGAAGCTTTCTGAGAAACTTCTCTGTGTTCTGTTAATTCATCTCACAGGTTACATCTTTCCTTCAAGAAGCCTCGACAAGGCTTTCCTTGTGGAATTGGCAAGGATATTTGGAAGCCCTTAGAAGGCTATGGTGAAAAAATATATTCCGTTCAAAACTGGAAAGAAGCTTTCTGAGAAACCGCTCTGTGTTCTGTTAATTCATCTCACAGAGTTACGTCTTTCCTTCAAAAGCCTTTCGCTAAGGCTGTTCTTGTGGAATTGGCAAAGGGATATTTGAAGCCATAGAGGGCTATGGTGAAAAAGGAAATATTCCGTTCAAAACTGGAAAGAAGCTTTCTGAGAAACACTCTGTGTTCTGTTAATTCATCTCACAGAGTTACATCTTTCCTTCAAAAGCCTTTCCTAAGGCTGTTCTTGTGGAATTAGCAAAGGTGTTGAAGCCCATGAGGGCTATGGTGAAAAGGAAATATCCTCCGTTCAAAACTGGAAAGAAGCTTTCTGAGACTGCTGTGTTCTGTTAATTCATCTCACAGAGTTACATCTTTCCTTCAAAGAAGTTCTCGCTAAGGCTGTTCTTGTGGAATTGGCAAAGAGATATTTGGAAGCCGATAGAGGGCTATGGTGAAAAGGAAATATCTTCCGTTCAAAACTGGAAAGAAGCTTTCTAGAATCTGCTCTGTGTTCTGTTAATTCATCTCACAGAGTTACATCTTTCCTTCAAGAAGCCTTCCGCTAAGACTGTTCTTGTGGAATTGGCATAGATATTTGAAGCCCATAGAGTGCTATGGTGAAAAGGAAATATCTTCCGTTAAAACTGGAAAGAAACTTTCTGAGAAACTGCTCTTTATTCTCTTCATTCATCTCACAGAGTTACATCTTTCCTTCAGAAGCCTTCGCTAAGGCTGTTCTTCTGAATTGGAAAAGTGATATTTGGAAGCCCATAGAGGGCTATGGTGAAAAAGGAAATATCTTCCGTTCAAAACTGGAAAAAGCTTTCTGAGAAACTGCTCTGTGTTCTGTTAATTCATCTAACAGAGTTACACATCTTTCCTTCAAGAAGCCTTTCGCTAAGACTGTTCTTGTGGAATTGGCAAGGATATTTGGAAGCCCATAGAGGGCTATGGTGAAAAGGAAATATCTTCCGTTCAAAACTGGAAAGAAGCTTTCTGAGAAACTGCTCTGTGTTCTGTTAATTCATCTCACAGAGTTGCATCCTTCCCTTCAAGAAGCCTTTCGGTAAGGTTGTTCTTGTGCAATTGCCAAAGTGTTATTAGGAAGCCCAAAGAGGGCTATGGTGAAAAAGGAAATATCTTCCGTTCAAAACTGGAAAGAAGCTTTCTGAGAAACTGATCTGTGTTCTGTTAATTCATCTCACAGAGTTATATCTTTCCCTTCAAAAGCCTTTCGCTATGGCTGTTGTTGTTGAATTGGAAAAGTGATATTTGCAAGCCCATAGAGGGCCATCGTGAAAAAGGAAATAACTTCCGTTCAAAACTGGAAAGAAGCTTTCTGAGAAACTGCACTGTGTTCTGTTAATTCATCTCACAGAGTTACATGTTTCCCTTCAAGAAGCCTTTCGCTAAGGCTGTTCTTGTGGAATTGGCAAAGTGATATTTGGAAGCCCATAGAGGGCTATGCTGAAAAGGAAATATCTTCCGCTCAAAACTGGAAAAGAAGTTTGAGAAACTGCTCTGTGTTCTGTTAATTCATCTCACAGAGTTACATCTGTCTTCAAGATGCCTTCGCTAAGACTGTTCTTGTGGAATTGGCAAATTGATGCTTGGAAGCCCATAGAGGGCTATGGTGAAAAGGAAATATCTTCCGCTTCAAAACTGGAAAGAAGCTTGAGAAACTGCTCTGTGTTCTGTTAATTCATCTCACAGAGTTACTTTTTCCCTTCAAGAAGCCTTTCGCCAAGGCTGTTCTTGTGGAATTGGCAAAGGATATTTGGAAGCACATAGAGGGCTATGGTGAAAAAGGAAATATCTTCCGCTCAAAACTGGAAAGAAGCTTGAGAAACTGCTCTGTGTTCTGTTAATTCATCTCACAGAGTTACATCTTTCCCTTGAAGTAGACTTTCGCTAAGGCTGTTCTTGTGGAATTGGCAAAGGATATTTAAGCCCATAGAGGGCTACGGTGAAAAGGAAATATCTTCCGCTCAAAACTGGAAAGAAGCTTTCTGAGAAACTGCTCTGTGTTCTGTTAATTCATCTCACAGAGTTACATCTTTCCCTTCAAGAAGCCTTTCGCAAGGCTGTTCTTGTGGAATTGGCAAAGGATATTTCTGGAAGCCCATAGAGGGCTATGGTGAAAAAGGAAATATCTTCCGCTCAAAACTGGAAAGAAGCTTGAGAAACTGCTCTGTGTTCTGTTAATTCATCTCACAGAGTTACATGTTTCCTTCAAGAAGCCTTTCGCTAAGGCTGTTTTTGTGAATTAAAGTGATATTTGGAAGCCCATAGAGGGCTATGGTGAAAAGGAAATATCTTCCGTCAAAACTGGAAAGAAGCTTTCGAGAAACTGCTCTGTGTTCTGTTAATTCATCTCACAGAGTTACATCTTTCCCTCTCACAGTTTCGCTAAGGCTGTTCTTGTGGAATTGGCAAAGGATATTTGGAAGCCCATAGAGGGCTATGGTGAAAAGGAAATATCTTCCGCTGAAAACTGGAAAGAAGCTTGAGAAACTGCTCTGTGTTCTGTTAATTCATCTCACAGAGTTATACATCTTTCCTCTTCAAGAAGCCTTTCGCTAAGGCTGTTCTTGGGGAATTGGCAAAGGATATTTGGAAGCCCATAGAGGGCTATGGTGAAAAGGAAATATCTTCCGCTCAAAACTGGAAAGAAACTTTCTTGAGAAACTGCTCTGTGTTCTGTTAATTCATCTCACAGAGTTACATCTTTCTTCAAGAAGCCTTTTGCTAAGGCTAATCTTGTGGAATTGGCAAAGGATATTTGGAAGCTCCTAGAGGGCTATGGTGAAAAGGAAATATCTTCCGCTTAAAACTGGAAAGAAGCTTGAGAAACTGCGTGTGTTCTGTTAATTCATCTCACAGAGTTACACTTTTCCCTTGAAGAAGCCTTCGCTAAGGCTGTTCTTGTGGAATTGGCAAAGGATATTTGGAAGCCCATAGAGGGCTATGGTGAAAAGGAAATATCTTCCGCTCAAAACTGGAAAGAAGCTTACTGAGAAATTGCTCTGTGTTCTGTTAATTCATCTCACAGAGTTACATCTTTCCCTTCAAGAAGCCTTTCGCTAAGGCTGTTCTTGTGGAATTGGCAAGGATATTTGGAAGCCCATAGAGGGCTATGGTGAAAAGGAAATATCTTCGGTTCAAAACTGGAAAGAAGCTTTCTGAGCAACTGCTCTGTGTTCTGTTAATTCATCTCACAGAGTTACATCTTTCGCTTCCAAAAGCCTTTCGCTAAGTCTGTTCTTGTGGAATTGGCAAAGGGATATTTGGAAGCCCATAGAGGGCTCTGGTGAAAAAGGAACATATTCCGCTAAAACTGGAAAGAAGCTTCCTGAGAAACTGCTCTGTGTTCTGTTAATTCATCTCACAGAGTTACATCTTTCCTTCAGGAAGCCTTTCGCTAAGGCTGTTCTTGTGTAATTGGCAAAGGATATTTGGAAGCCCATAGAGGGTTATGGTGAAAAGGAAATATCTTCCGCTCAAAACTGGAAAGAAGCTTGAGAAACTGCTCTGTGTTCTGTTAATTCATCTCACAGAGTTACATCTTTCCCTTCAAGATGCCTTTCGCTAAGGCTGTTCTTGTGGAATTGGCAAACTGATATTTGGAAGCCCAAAGAGGGCTATGGTGAAAAGGAAATATCTTCCGCTCAAAACTGGAAAGAAGCTTGAGAAATTGCTCTGTGTTCTGTTAATTCATCTCACAGAGTTACATCTTTCCTTCAAGAAGCCTTTCGCTAAGGCTGTTCTTGTGGAGTTGGCAAACGGATATTTGGAAGCACATAGAGGGCTATGGTGAAAAGGAAATATCTTCCGCTCAAAACTGGAAAGAAGCTTGAGAAACTGCTGTGTTCTGTTAATTCATCTCACAGAGTTACATCTTTCCTTCAAGTAGCCTTCGCTAAGGCTGTTCTTGTGGAATTGGCAAAGGATATTTGGAAGCCTAGAGGGCTATGGTGAAAAGGAAATATCTTCCGTTAAACACTGGAAAGAAGCTTTCTGAGAAACTGCTCTGTGTTCTGTTAATTCATCTCACAGAGTTACACCTTTCCTTCAAGATGCCTTTCGCTAAGACTGTTCTTGTGGAATTGGCAAATTGATATTTGGAAGCCCATAGAGGGCTATGGTGAAAAAGGAAATATCTTCCGCTCAAAACTGGAAAGAAGCTTTCTGAGAAACTGCTCTGTGTTCTGTTAATTCATCTCACAGAGTTACTTGTTTCCTTCACAAGCCTTCGCTAAGGCTGTTCTTGTGGAATTGGCAAAGGATATTTGGAAGCACATAGAGGGCTATGGTGAAAAGGAAATATCTTCCGCTCAAAACTGGAAAGAAGCTTGAGAAACTGCTCTGTGTTCTGTTAATTCATCTCACAGAGTTACATCTTTCCCTTCAAGTAGACTTTCGCTAAGGCTGTTCTTGTGGAATTGGCAAAGGATATTTCAAGCCCATAGAGGGCTATGGTGAAAAGGAAATATCTTCCGCTCAAAACTGGAAAGAAGCTTGAGAAACTGCTCTGTGTTCTGTTAATTCATCTCACAGAGTTACATCTTTCCCTTCAAGAAGCCTTTCGCTAAGGCTGTTCTTGTGAATTGGCAAAGTGATATTTGGAAGCCCATAGAGGGCTATGGTGAAAAAGGAACATCTTCCGTTCAAAACTGGAAAGAAGATTTCTGAGAAACTGCTCTGTGTTCTGTTAATTCATCTCACAGAGTTACATCTTTCCTTCAAGAAGCCTTTCGCTAAGGCTGTTCTTGTGGAATTGGCAAAGGATATTTGGAAGCACACAGAGGGCTATGTTGAAAAGGAAATATCTTCCGTCAAAACTGGAAAGAAGCTTTCTGAGAAACTGCTCTGTGTTCTATTAATTCATCTCACAGAGTTACATCTTTCCCTTCAAGTAGGCTTTTCGCTAAAGCTGTTCTTGTGGAATTGGCAAAGGATATTTGGATGCCCATAGAGGGCTATCGTGAAAAGGAAATATCTTCCGCTCAAAACTGGAAAGAAGCTTTGATAAACTGCTCTGTGTTCTGTTAATTCATCTCACAGAGTTACATCTTTCCTTCAAGAAGCCTTCGCTAAGGCTGTTCTTGTGGAATTGGCAAAGGATATTTGGAAGCCCATAGAGGGCTATGGTGAAAAGGAAATATCTTCCGCTCAAAACTGGAAAGAAGCTTTCTGAGAAACTGCTCTGTGTTCTGTTAATTCATCTCACAGAGTTACATCTTTCCCTTCAAGAAGCCTTTCGCTAAGGTTGTTCTTGTGGCAATTGGCAAAGTGATATTTGGAAGCCCATAGAGGGCTATGGTGAAAAGGAAATATCTTCCGCTCAAAACTGGAAAGAAGCTTGAGAAACTGCTCTGTGTTCTGTTAATTCATCTCACAGAGTTACATCTTTCCTTCAAGGAAGCCTTTCGCTAAGGCTGTTCTTGTGGAATTGGCAAAGGATATTTGGAAGCCCATAGAGGGCTATGGTGAAAAGGAAATATCTTCCGCTCAAAACTGGAAAGAAGCTTGAGAAACTGCTCTGTGTTCTGTTAATTCATCTCACAGAGTTACATCTTTCCTTCAAGAAGCCTTTCGCTAAGGCTGTTCTTGTGGAATTGGCAAAGGATATTTGGAAGCCCATAGAGGGCTATGGTGAAAAGGAAATATCTTCCGCTCAAAACTGGAAAGAAGCTTGAGAAACTGCTCTGTGTTCTGTTAATTCATCTCACAGAGTTACATCTTTCCTTCAAGAAGCCTTTCGCTAAGGCTGTTCTTGTGGAATTGGCAAAGTGATATTTGGAAGCCCAGAGGGCTATGGTGAAAAGGAAATATCTTCCGCTCAAAACTGGAAAGAAGCTTGAGAAACTGCTCTGTGTTCTGTTAATTCATCCCACAGAGTTACATCTTTCCTTCAAGAAGCCTTTCGCTAAGGCTGTTCTTGTGTAGTTGGCAAAGGATATTTGGAAGCCCATAGAGGGCTATGGTGAAAAAGGAAATATCTTCCGCTCAAAACTGGAAAGAAGCTTGCTGAGAAACTGCTCTGTGTTCTGTTAATTCATCTCACAGAGTTACATCTTTCCCTTCAAGAAGTCTTCGCTAAGGCTGATCTTGTGGAATTGGCAAAGGATATTTGGAAGCCCATAGAGGGCTATGGTGAAAAGGAAATATCTTCCGCTCAAAACTGGAAAAGAAGTTTTCTGAGAAACTGCTCTGTGTTCTGTTAATTCATCTCACAGAGTTACATCTTTCCTTCAAGATGCCTTTCGCTAAGGCTGTTCTTGTGAATTGGCAAATTGATATTTGGAAGCCCATAGAGGGCTATGGTGAAAAGGAAATATCTTCCGCTTCAAAACTGGAAAGAAGATTTCTTGAGAAACTGCTCTGTGTTCTCTTAATTCATCTCACAGAGTTACATCTTTCCCCTCAAGAAGCCTTTCCCTAAGGCTGTTCTTGTGGAATTGGCAAAGGATATTTGGAAGCACATCGAGGGCTATGGTTGAAAAGGAAATATCTTCCGTTCAAAACTGGAAAGAAGCTTGAGAAACTGCTCTGTGTTCTGTTAATTCATCTCACAGAGTTACATCTTTCCTTCAAGAAGACTTTCGCTAAGGCTGTTCTTGTGGAATTGGCAAAGGATATTTGGAAGCCCATAGAGGGCTATGGTGAAAAGGAAATATCTTCCGCTCAAAACTGGAAAGAAGCTTGAGAAACTGCTCTGTGTTCTGTTAATTCATCTCACAGAGTTACATCTTTCCCTTCAAGAAGCCTTTCGCTAAGGCTGTTCTTGTGGAATTGGCAAAGATATTTGGAAGCCCATAGAGGGCTATGGTGAAAAAGGAAATATCTTCCGCTGAAAACTGGAAAGAAGCTTTGAGAAACTGCTCTGTGTTCTGTTAATTCATCTCACAGAGTTACATGTTTCTTCAAGAAGCCTTTCGCTAAGGCTGTTCTTGTGGAATTGGCAAAGGATATTTGGAAGCCCATAGAGGGCTATGGTGAAAAGGAAATATCTTCCGTTCAAAACTGGAAAGAAGCTTGAGAAACTGCTCTGTGTTCTGTTAATTCATCTCACAGAGTTACATCTTTCCTTCAAGAAGCCTTTCGCTAAGGCTGTTCTTGTGAATTGGCAAAGGATATTTGGAAGCCCATAGAGGGCTATGGTGAAAAAGGAAATATCTTCCGCTCAAAACTGGAAAGAAGCTTTCTGAGAAACTGCTCTGTGTTCTGTTAATTCATGTCACAGAGTTACATCTTTCCCTTCAAGAAGCCTTTCGCTAAGGCTGTTCTTGTGGAATTGGCAAAGTGGATATTTGGAAGCCCATAGAGGGCTGGTGAAAAGAGAAATATCTTCAGTTCAAAACTGGAAAGAAGCTTGAGAAACTGCTCTGTGTTCTGTTAATTCATCTCACAGAGTAACATCTTTCCTTCAAGAACCCTGTCGCTAAGGCTGTTCTTGTGGAATTGGCAAAGTGATATTTGGAAGCCCATAGAGGGCTATGGTGAAAAAGGAAATATCTTCCGTTAAAACTGGAAAGAAGCTTTCTGAGAAACTGCTCTGTGTTCTGTTAATTCATCTCACAGAGTTACATCTTTCCTTCAAGAAGCCTTCGCTAAGGCTGTTCTTGTGGAATTGGCAAAGGATATTTGAAGCCCATAGAGGGCTATGGTGAAAAGGAAATATCTTCCGTCAAAACTGGAAAGAAGCTTTGAGAAACTGCTCTGTGTTCTGTTAATTCATCTCACAGAGTTACATCTTTCCTTCAAGAAGCCTTTCGCTAAGGCTGTTCTTGTGGAATTGGCAAGGATATTTGGAAGCCCTTAGAGGGCTATGGTGAAAAGGAAACATCTTCCGCTCAAAACTGGAAAGAAGCTTTCTGAGAAACTGCTCTGTGTTCTGTTAATTCATCTCACAGAGTTACATCTTTCCTTCAAGAAGCCTTTCGCTAAGGCTGTTCTTGTGGAATTGGAAAGGATATTTGGAAGCCCATAGAGGGCTATGGTGAAAAAGGAAATATCTTCCGCTCAAAACTGGAAAGAAGCTTGAGAAACTGCACTGTGTTCTGTTAATTCATCTCACAGAGTTACATCTTTCCTTCAAGAAGCCTTCTCGCTAAGGCTGTTCTTGTGGAATTGGCAAAGGGATATTTGGAAGCCCATAGAGGGCTATGGTGAAAAGGAAATATCTTCCGCTCAAAACTGGAAAGAAGCTTTCTGAGAAACTGCTCTGTGTTCTGTTAATTCATCTCACAGAGTTACATCTTTCCCTTCAAGAAGCCTTTCGCAAGGCTGTTCTTGTGGAATTGGCAAAGGATATTTGGAAGCCCATAGAGGCTATGGTGAAAAAGGAAGTATCTTCCGCTCAAAACTGGAAAGAAGCTTGAGAAACCACTCTGTGTTCTGTTAATTCATCTCACAGAGTTACATCTTTCCTTCAAGAAGCCTTTCGCTAAGGCTGTTCTTGTGGAATTGGCAAAGGATATTTGGAAGCCCATAGAGGGCTATGGTGAAAAGGAAATATCTTCCGCTCAAAACTGGAAAGAAGCTTGAGAAACTGCTCTCTGTGTTCTGTTAATTCATCTCACAGAGTTACATCTTTCCTTCAAGAAGCCTTCGCTAAGGCTGTTCTTGTGGAATTGGCAAAGGATATTTGGAAGCCCATAGAGGGCTATGGTGAAAAGGAAATATCTCCGCTCAAAACTGGAAAGAAGCTTGAGAAACTGCTTGTGTTCTGTTAATTCATCTCACAGAGTTACATTTCCTTCAAGAAGCCTTTCGCTAAGGCTGTTCTTGTGAATTGCAAGGATATTTGGAAGCCCATAGAGGGCTATGGTGAAAAGGAAATATCTTCCGCTCAAAACTGGAAAGAAGCTTTCTGAGAAACTGCTCTGTGTTCTGTTAATTCATCTCACAGAGTTACATCTTTCTTCAAGAAGCCTTCGCTAAGACTGTTCTTGTGGAATTGGCAAAGGATATTTGGAAGCCCATAGAGGGCTATGGTGAAAAGGAAATATCTTCCGTTCAAAACTGGAAAGAAGCTTTCTGAGAAACTGCTCTGTGTTCTGTTAATTCATCTCACAGAGTTACATCTTCCCTTCAAGAAGCCTTCGCTAAGGCTGTTCTTGTGGAATTGGCAAAGGATATTTGGAAGCCCATAGAGGGCTATGGTGAAAAAGGAAATATCTTCCGCTCAAAACTGGAAAGAAGCTTTCTGAGAAACTGCTCTGTGTTCTGTTAATTCATCTCACAGAGTTTCTTCAAGAAGCCTTCCTTCGCTAAGAGCTGTTCTTGTGGAATTGGCAAAGGATATTTGGAAGCCCATAGAGGGCTATGGTGAAAAAGGAAATATCTTCCGTCAAAACTGGAAAGAAGCTTGAGAAACTGCTCTGTGTTCTGTTAATTCATCTCACAGAGTTACATCTTCCCTTCAAGAAGCCTTCGCTAAGGCTGTTCTTCTGGAATTGGCAAAGGATATTTGGAAGCCCATAGAGGGCTATGGTGAAAAGGAAATATCTTCCGCTCAAAACTGGAAAGAAGCTTGAGAAACTGCTCTGTGTTCTGTTAATTCATCTCACAGAGTTACATGTTTCCCTTCAAGAAGCCTTTCGCTAAGGCTGTTCTTGTGGAATTGGCAAAGGATATTTGGAAGCCCATAGAGGGCTATGGTGAAAAAGGAAATATCGCTCAAAACTGGAAAGAAGCTTGAGAAACTGCCTGTGTTCTGTTAATTCATCTCACAGAGTTACATCTTTCCTTCAACTTCGCTAAGGCTGTTCTTGTGGAATTGGCAAAGGATATTTGGAAGCCCATAGAGGCTATGGTGAAAAAGGAAATATCTTCCGCTCAAAACTGGAAAGAAGCTTTCTGAGAAACTGCTCTGTGTTCTGTTAATTCATCTCACAGAGTTACATCTTTCCTTCAAGATGCCTTTCGCTAAGGCTGTTCTTGTGGAATTGGCAAAGTGATTTGGAAGCCCAAGAGGGCTATGGTGAAAAAGGAAATATCTTCCGCTCAAAACTGGAAAGAAGCTTGAGAAATTGCTGTGTGTTCTGTTAATTCATCTCACAGAGTTACATCTTTCCTTCAAGAAGCCTTTCGCTAAGGCTGTTCTTGTGGAATTGGCAAAGTGATATTTGGAAGCCCATAGAGGGCTATGGTGAAAAAGGAAATATCTTCCGCTCAAAACTGGAAAGAAGCTTGAGAAACTGCTCTGTGTTCTGTTAATTCATCTCACAGAGTTACATCTTTCCCTTCGCAGCCTTTCGCTAAGGCTGTTCTTGTGGAATTGGCAAAGGATATTTGGAAGCCCATAGAGGGCTATGGTGAAAAGGAAATATCTTCCGCTCAAAACTGGAAAGAAGCTTGAGAAACTGCTCTGTGTTCTGTTAATTCATCTCACAGAGTTACATCTTTCCCTTCAAGAAGCCTTCGCTAAGGCTGTTCTTGTGGAATTGGCAAAGTGATATTTGGAAGCCCATAGAGGGCTATGGTGAAAAGGAAATATCTTCCGCTCAAAACTGGAAAGAAGCTCTGAGAAACTGCTCTGTGTTCTGTTAATTCATCTCACAGAGTTACATCTTTCCTTCAGGAAGCCTTCTCGCTAAGGCTGTTCTTGTGAATTGGCAAAGGGATATTTGGAAGTCCATAGAGGGCTATGGTGAAAAGGAAATATCTTCCGTTCAAAACTGGAAAGAAGCTTGAGAAACTGCTCTGTGTTCTGTTAATTCATCTCACAGAGTTACATCTTTCCTTCAAGAAGCCTTTCGCTAAGGCTGTTCTTGTGGTAATTGGCAAAGGATATTTGGAAGCCCATAGAGGGCTATGGTGAAAAAGAAAATATCTTCCGCTGAAAACTGAAAAGAAGCTTTCTGAGAAACTGCTCTGTGTTCTCTTAATTCATCTCACAGAGTTACATCTTTCCTTCAAGAAGCCTTCGCTAAGGCTGTTCTTGTGGAATTGGCAAAGGATATTTGGAAGCCCATAGAGGGCTATGGTGAAAAGGAAATATCTTCCGTTCAAAACTGGAAAGAAGCTTGAGAAACTGCTCTGTGTTCTGTTAATTCATCTCACAGAGTTACATCTTTCCTTCAAGAAGCCTTTCGCTAAGGCTGTTCTTGGGGAATTGGCAAGGATATTTGGAAGCCCATAGAGGCTATGGTGAAAAGGAAATATCTTCCGTCAAAACTGGAAAGAAGCTTGAGAATCTGCTCTGTGTTCTGTTAATTCATCTCACAGAGTTACATCTTTCCTTCAAGAAGTCTTCGCTAAGGCTGTTCTTGTGTAATTGGCAAGGATATTTGGAAGCCCATAGAGGGCTATGGTGAAAAAGAAAATATCTTCCGCTCAAAACTGGAAAGAAGCTTCTGAGAATCTGCTTGTGTTCTGTTAATTCATCTCACAGAGTTTCAACTTTCCTTCAAGAAGCCTTTCGCTAAGGCTGTTCTTGTGGAATTGGCAAAGTGATATTTGGAAGCCCATAGAGGGCTATGGTGAAAAGGAAATATCTTCCGCTCAAAACTGGAAAGAAGCTTTCTGAGAAACTGCTCTGTGTTCTGTTAATTCATCTCACAGAGTTACATCTTTCCTTCAAGAAGCCTTTCGCTAAGGCTGTTCTTGTGGAATTGGCAAGGATATTTGGAAGCCCATAGAGGGCTATGGTGAAAAAGGAAATATCTTCCGCTCAAAACTGGAAAGAAGCTTTCTGAGAAACTGCTCTGTGTTCTGTTAATTCATCTCACAGAGTTACATCTTTCCTTCAAGACGCCTTTCGCTAAGGCTGTTCTTGTGGAATTGGCAAAGGATATTTGGAAGCCCATAGAGGGTATGGTGAAAAAGGAAATATCTTCCGCTCAAAACTGGAAAGAAGCTTGAGAAACTGCTCTGTGTTCTGTTAATTCATCTCACAGAGTTACATCTTTCCTTCAAGAAGCCTTCGCTAAGGCTGTTCTTGTGGAATTGGCAAAGTGATATTTGGAAGCCCTTAGAGGCTATGGTGAAAAAGGAAATATCTTCCGCTCAAAACTGGAAAGAAGCTTTCTGAGAAACTGCTCTGTGTTCTGTTAATTCATCTCACAGAGTTACATCTTTCCTTCAAGAAGCCTTTCGCTAAGGCTGTTCTTGTGGAATTGGCAAAGTGATATTTGGAAGCCCATAGAGGGCTATGGTGAAAAGGAAATATCTTCCGCTCAAAACTGGAAAGAAGCTTGAGAAACTGCTCTGTGTTCTGTTAATTCATCTCACAGAGTTACTACTTTCCTTCAAGAAGCCTTTCGCTAAGGCTGTTCTTGTGGAATTGGCAAAGGATATTTGGAAGCCCATAGAGAGCTATGGTGAAAAAGGAAATATCTTCCGCTCAAAACTGGAAAGAAGCTTTCTGAGAAACTGCTCTGTGTTCTGTTAATTCATCTCACAGAGTTACATCTTTCCCTTCAAGAAGCCTTTCGCTAAGGCTGTTCTTGTGGAATTGGCAAAGGATATTTGGAAGCCCATAGAGGGCTATGGTGAAAAGGAAATATCTTCCGCTCAAAACTGGAAAGAAGCTTTCTGAGAAACTGCTCTGTGTTCTGTTAATTCATCTCACAGAGTTACATCTTTCCCTTCAAGAAGCCTTTCGCTAAGGCTGTTCTTGTGGAATTGGCAAAGTGATATTTGGAAGCCCATAGAGGGCTATGGTGAAAAAGGAAATATCTTCCGCTCAAAACTGGAAAGAAGCTTGAGAAACTGCTCTGTGTTCTGTTAATTCATCTCACAGAGTTACATCTTTCCTTCAAGAAGCCTTCGCTAAGGCTGTTCTTGTGGAATTGGCAAAGGATATTTGGAAGCCCATAGAGGGCTATGGTGAAAAAGGAAATATCTTCCGCTCAAAACTGGAAAGAAGCTTGAGAAACTGCTCTGTGTTCTGTTAATTCATCTCACAGAGTTACATCTTTCCTTCAAGAAGCCTTTCGCTAAGGCTGTTCTTGTGGAATTGGCAAAGTGATATTTGGAAGCCCATAGAGGGCTATGGTGAAAAGGAAATATCTTCCGCTCAAAACTGGAAAGAAGCTTTCTGAGAAACTGCTCTGTGTTCTGTTAAATAATCTCACAGAGTTACATCTTTCCTTCAAGAAGCCTTTCGCTAAGGCTGTTCTTGTGGAATTGGCAAAGTGATATTTGAAGCCCATAGAGGGCTATGGTGAAAAGGAAATATCTTCCGTTGAAAACTGGAAAGAAGCTTTCTGAGAAACTACTCTGTGTTCTGTTAATTCATCTCACAGAGTTACATCTTTCCCTTCAAGAAGCCTTTCGCTAAGGCTGTTCTTGTGGAATTGGCAAAGGATATTTGAAGCCCATAGAGGGCTATGGTGAAAAATGAAATATCTTCCGCTCAAAACTGGAAAGAAGCTTGAGAAACTGCTCTGTGTTCTGTTAATTCATCTCACAGAGTTACATCTTTCCTTCAAAAGCCTTTCGCTAAGGCTGTTCTTGTGGAATTGGCAAAGGATATTTGGAAGCCCATAGAGGGCTATAGTGAAAAGGAAATATCTTCCGCTCAAAACTGGAAAGAAGCTTGAGAAACTGCTCTGTGTTCTGTTAATTCATCTCACAGAGTTACATCTTTCCCTTCAGAAAGCCTTTCGCTAAGGCTGTTCTTGTGGAATTGGCAAAGGGATATTTGGAAACCCATAGAGGGCTATGGTGAAAAAGGAAATATCTTCCGTTCAAACTGGAAAGAAGCTTTCTGAGAAACTGCTCTGTGTTCTGTTAATTCGTCTCACAGAGTTACATCTTTGCCTTCAAGAAGCCTTTTGCTAAGGCTGTTCTTGTGGAATTGGCAAAGTGATATTTGGAAGCCCTTAGAGGGCTATGGTGAAAAAGGAAATATCTTCCGTTCAAAACTGGAAAGAAGCTTTCTGAGAAACTGCTCTGTGTTCTGTTAATTCATCTCACAGAGTTACATCATTCCCTTCAAGAAGCCTTCCGCTAAGACTGTTCTTGTGGAATTGGCAAAGGGATATTTGGAAGCCCATAGAGGGCTATGGTGAAAAGGGAAATATCTTCCGTTCAAAACTGGAAAGAAACTTTCTGTCAAACTGCTCTGTGTTCTCTTAATTCATCTCTCAGAGTTACATCTTTCCCTTCAAGAAGCCTTTCTCTAATGCTCTTCTTGTGGAATTGGCAAAGAAATATTTGGAGTTCCATAGAGGGCTATGGTGAAAAAGGAAATATCTTCCGTTCAAAACTGGAAAGAAGCTTTCTGAGAAACTGCTCTGTGTTCTGTTAATTCATCTCACAGAGTTACATCTTTCCCTTCAAGAAGCCTTTCGCTATGGCTGTTCTTGTGGAATTGGCAAAGGGATATTTGGAAGCCCATAGAGGGCTATGGTGAAAAAGGAAATATCTTCCGTTCAAAACTGGAAAGAAGCTTTCTGAGAAACTGCTCTGTGTTCTGTTAATTCATCTCACAGAGTTACATCTTTCACTTCTAGAAGCCTTTCGCAAAAGCTGTTCTTGGGGAATTGGCAAAGGGATATTTGGAAGCCCATAGAGGGCTATAGTGAAAAAGGAAATATCTTCGGTTCAAAACTGGAAAGAAGCTTTCTGAGAATCTCCTCTGTGTTCTGATAATTCATCTCACAGAGTTACAACTTTCCCTTCAAGAAGCCTTTCGCTAAGTCTGTTCTTGTGTAATTGGCAAAGCGATATTTGGAAGCCCATAGAGTTCTATGGTGAAAAAGGAAATATCTTCCGTTCAAAACTGGAAAGAAGCTTTCTGAGAATCTGCTCTGTGTTCTGTTAATTCATCTCACAAAATTACATCTTTCCCCTCAAGAAGCCTTTCGCTAAGGCTGTTCTTGTGGAATTGGCAAAGGGATATTTGGAAGCCCATAGAGGGCTATGGTGAAAAGGTAAATATCTTCCGTTGAAAACTGGAAAGAAGCTTTCTGAGAATCTGCTCAGCGTTCTCTTAATTCATCTCACAGAGTTACATGTTTCCCTTCAAGAAGCCTTTCGCTAAGGCTGATCTTGTGGAATTGGCAAAGTGATATTTGGAAGCCCATAGAGGGCTATGGTGAAAAAGGAAATATCTTCCGTTCAAAACTGGAAAGAAGCTTGAGAAACTGCTCTGTGTTCTGTTAATTCATCTCACAGAGTTACATCGTTCCCTTCAAGAAGCCTTTCGCTAAGGCTGTTCTTGTGGAATTGGCAAAGGGATATTTGGAAGCCCTTAGAGGGCTATGGTGAAAAAGGAAATATCTTCCGTTCAAAACTGGAAAGAAGCTTGAGAAACTGCTCTGTGTTCTGTTAATTCATCTCACAGAGTTACATCTTTCCTTCAAGAAGCCTTTCGCTAAGGCTGTTCTTGTGGAATTGGCAAAGGGATATTTGGAAGCCCATAGAGGGCTGTAGTGAAAAAGGAAATATCTTCCGTTCAAAACTGGAAAGAAGCTTTCTGAGAATCTCCTCTGTGTTCTGATAATTCATCTCACAGAGTTACTACTTTCCCTTCAAGAAGCCTTTCGCTAAGGCTGTTCTTGTGTAATTGGCAAAGCGATATTTGGAAGCCCATAGAGGGCTATGGTGAAAAAGGAAATATCTTCCGTTCAAAACTGGAAAGAAGCTTTCTGAGAATCTGCTCTGTGTTCTGTTAATTCATCTCACAGAATTACATCTTTCCCCTCAAGAAGCCTTTCGCTAAGGCTGTTCTTGTGGAATTGGCAAAGGGATATTTGGAAGCCCATAGAGGGCTATGGTGAAAAGGTAAATATCTTCCGTTGAAAACTGGAAAGAAGCTTTCTGAGAATCTGCTCAGCGTTCTCTTAATTCATCTCACAGAGTTACATGTTTCCCTTCAAGAAGCCTTTCGCTAAGGCTGATCTTGTGGAATTGGCAAAGTGATATTTGGAAGCCCATAGAGGGCTATGGTGAAAAGGAAATATCTTCCGCTCAAAACTGGAAAGAAGCTTTCTGAGAAACTGCTCTGTGTTCTGTTAATTCATCTCACAGAGTTACATCTTTCCTTCAAGAAGCCTTTCGCTAAGGCTGTTCTTGTGGAATTGGCAAAGGATATTTGGAAGCCCATAGAGGGCTATGGTGAAAAAGGAAATATCTTCCGCTCAAAACTGGAAAGAAGCTTTCTGAGAAACTGCTCTGTGTTCTGTTAATTCATCTCACAGAGTTACATCTTTCCTTCAAGAAGCCTTTCGCTAAGGCTGTTCTTGTGGAATTGGCAAAGGATATTTGGAAGCCCATAGAGGGCTACGGTGAAAAAGGAAATATCTTCCGCTCAAAACTGGAAAGAAGCTTTCTGAGAAACTGCTCTGTGTTCTGTTAATTCATCTCACAGAGTTACATCTTTCCCTTCAAGAAGCCTTTCGCTAAGGCTGTTCTTGTGGAATTGGCAAAGGATATTTGGAAGCCCATAGAGGGCTATGGTGAAAAGGAAATATCTTCCGCTCAAAACTGGAAAGAAGCTTTCTGAGAAACTGCTCTGTGTTCTGTTAATTCATCTCACAGAGTTACATCTTTCCCTTCAAGAAGCCTTCGCTAAGGCTGTTCTTGGGGAATTGGCAAAGGATATTTGGAAGCCCATAGAGGGCTATGGTGAAAAAGGAAATATCTTCCGTTCAAAACTGGAAAGAAGCTTGAGAATCTGCTCTGTGTTCTGTTAATTCATCTCACAGAGTTACATCTTTCCCTTCAAGAAGCCTTCGCTAAGGCTGTTCTTGTGGAATTGGCAAAGTGATATTTGGAAGCCCATAGAGGGCTATGGTGAAAAGGAAATATCTTCCGCTCAAAACTGGAAAGAAGCTTTCTGAGAAACTGCTCTGTGTTCTGTTAATTCATCTCACAGAGTTACATCTTTCCTTCAAGAAGCCTTTCGCTAAGGCTGTTCTTGTGGAATTGGCAAAGGATATTTGGAAGCCCATAGAGGGCTATGGTGAAAAGGAAATATCTTCCGTTCAAAACTGGAAAGAAGCTTGAGAAACTGCTCTGTGTTCTGTTAATTCATCTCACAGAGTTACATCTTTCCTTCAAGATGCCTTTCGCTAAGGCTGTTCTTGTGGAATTGGCAAAGTGATATTTGGAAGCCCATAGAGGGCTATGGTGAAAAAGGAAATATCTTCCGCTCAAAACTGGAAAGAAGCTTTCTGAGAATCTGCTCTGTGTTCTGTTAATTCATCTCACAGAGTTACATCTTTCCCTTCAAGAAGCCTTCGCTAAGGCTGTTCTTGTGAATTGGCAAAGGATATTTGGAAGCCCATAGAGGGCTATGGTGAAAAGGAAATATCTTCCGCTCAAAACTGGAAAGAAGCTTGAGAATCTGCTCTGTGTTCTGTTAATTCATCTCACAGAGTTACATCTTTCCTTCAAGAAGCCTTTCGCTAAGGCTGTTCTTGTGGAATTGGCAAAGGATATTTGGAAGCCCATAGAGGGCTATGGTGAAAAGGAAATATCTTCCGCTCAAAACTGGAAAGAAGCTTTCTGAGAAACTGCTCTGTGTTCTGTTAATTCATCTCACAGAGTTACATCTTTCCTTCAAGAAGCCTTTCGCTAAGGCTGTTCTTGTGGAATTGGCAAAGTGATATTTGGAAGCCCATAGAGGGCTATGGTGAAAAGGAAATATCTTCCGCTCAAAACTGGAAAGAAGCTTTCTGAGAAACTGCTCTGTGTTCTGTTAATTCATCTCACAGAGTTACATCTTTCCTTCAAGAAGCCTTCGCTAAGGCTGTTCTTGTGGAATTGGCAAAGGATATTTGGAAGCCCATAGAGGGCTATGGTGAAAAGGAAATATCTTCCGCTCAAAACTGGAAAGAAGCTTGAGAAACTGCTCTGTGTTCTGTTAATTCATCTCACAGAGTTACATCTTTCCTTCAAGAAGCCTTTCGCTAAGGCTGTTCTTGTGGAATTGGCAAAGGATATTTGGAAGCCCATAGAGGGCTATGGTGAAAAAGGAAATATCTTCCGCTCAAAACTGGAAAGAAGCTTTCTGAGAAACTGCTCTGTGTTCTGTTAATTCATCTCACAGAGTTACATCTTTCCTTCAAGAAGCCTTCGCTAAGGCTGTTCTTGTGGAATTGGCAAAGGATATTTGGAAGCCCATAGAGGGCTATAGTGAAAAAGGAAATATCTTCCGCTCAAAACTGGAAAGAAGCTTGAGAATCTCCTCTGTGTTCTGATAATTCATCTCACAGAGTTACATCTTTCCCTTCAAGAAGCCTTTCGCTAAGGCTGTTCTTGTGTAATTGGCAAAGCGATATTTGGAAGCCCATAGAGGGCTATGGTGAAAAAGGAAATATCTTCCGTTCAAAACTGGAAAGAAGCTTTCTGAGAAACTGCTCTGTGTTCTGTTAATTCATCTCACAGAATTACATCTTTCCTTCAAGAAGCCTTTCGCTAAGGCTGTTCTTGGGGAATTGGCAAAGGGATATTTGGAAGCCCATAGAGGGCTATGGTGAAAAGGTAAATATCTTCCGTTGAAAACTGAAAAGAAGCTTTCTGAGAATCTGCTCAGAGTTCTCTTAATTCATCTCACAGAGTTACATGTTTCCCTTCAAGAAGCCTTTCGCTAAGGCTGATCTTGTGGAATTGGCAAAGTGATATTTGGAAGCCCATAGAGGGCTATGGTGAAAAAGGAAATATCTTCCGTTCAAAACTGGAAAGAAGCTTTCTGAGAAACTGCTCTGTGTTCTGTTAATTCATCTCACAGAGTTACATCTTTCCCTTCAAGAAGCCTTTCGCTAAGGCTGTTCTTGTGGAATTGGCAAAGGGATATTTGGAAGCCCATAGAGGGCTATGGTGAAAAGGAAATATCTTCCGTTGAAAACTGGAAAGAAGCTTGAGAAACTGCTCTGTGTTCTGTTAATTCATCTCACAGAGTTACATCTTTCCTTCAAAAGCCTTTCGCTAAGGTTGTTCTTGTGGAATTGGCAAAGTGATATTTGGAAGCCCATAGAGGGCTATGGTGAAAAGGAAATATCTTCCGCTCAAAACTGGAAAGAAGCTTGAGAAACTGCTCTGTGTTCTGTTAATTCATCTCACAGAGTTACATCTTTCCTTCAAAAGCCTTTCGCTAAGGCTGTTCTTGTGGAATTGGCAAAGGATATTTGGAAGCCCATAGAGGGCTATGGTGAAAATGGAAATATCTTCCGCTCAAAACTGGAAAAAAGCTTTCTGAGAAACTGCTCTGTGTTCTGTTAATTCATCTCACAGAGTTACATCTTTCCCTTCAAGATGCCTTTCGCTAAGGCTGTTCTTGTGGAATTGGCAAAGGATATTTGAAGCCCATAGAGGGCTATGGTGAAAAGGAAATATCTTCCGTTCAAAACTGGAAAGAAGCTTTCTGAGAATCTGCTCTGTGTTCTGTTAATTCATCTCACAGAGTTACATCTTCCTTCAAGAAGCCTTTCGCTAAGGCTGTTCTTGTGGAATTGGCAAAGGATATTTGGAAGCCCATAGAGGGCTATGGTGAAAAGGAAATATCTTCCGTTCAAAACTGGAAAGAAGCTTTCTGAGAAACTGCTCTGTGTTCTGTTAATTCATCTCACAGAGTTACATCTTTCCTTCAAGAAGCCTTTCGCTAAGGCTGTTCTTGGGAATTGGCAAAGGATATTTGAAGCCCATAGAGGGCTATGGTGAAAAATGAAATATCTTCCGCTCAAAACTGGAAAGAAGCTTTCTGAGAAACTGCTCTGTGTTCTGTTAATTCATCTCACAGAATTACATCTTTCCCTTCAAGAAGCCTTTCGCTAAGGCTGTTCTTGTGGAATTGGCAAAGGATATTTGGAAGC
Source organism: Erythrocebus patas (assembly GCA_023783455.1). NCBI lineage: Eukaryota > Metazoa > Chordata > Mammalia > Primates > Cercopithecidae > Erythrocebus > Erythrocebus patas. The sequence goes on from JAKFHT010000422.1 coordinate 47,169, forward strand.
CCATAGAGGCTATGGTGAAAAGGAAATATCTTCCGCTCAAAACTGGAAAGAAGCTTTCTGAGAAACTGCTCTGTGTTCTGTTAATTCATCTCACAGAGTTACATCTTTCCTTCAAGAAGCCTTCGCTAAGGCTGTTCTTGTGGAATTGGCAAAGGATATTTGGAAGCCCATAGAGGGCTATGGTGAAAAAGGAAATATCTTCCGCTCAAAACTGGAAAGAAGCTTGAGAAACTGCTCTGTGTTCTGTTAATTCATCTCACAGAGTTACATATTTCCTTCAAGAAGCCTTTCGCTAAGGCTGTTCTTGTGGAATTGGCAAAGGATATTTGGAAGCCCATAGAGGGCTATGGTGAAAAGGAAATATCTTCCGCTCAAAACTGGAAAGAAGCTTGAGAAACTGCTCTGTGTTCTGTTAATTCATCTCACAGAGTTACATCTTTCCCTTCAAGAAGCCTTTCGCTAAAACTGTTCTTGTGGAATTGGCAAAGGATATTTGGAAGCCCATAGAGGGCTATGGTGAAAAAGGAAATATCTTCTGTTCAAAACTGGAAAGAAGCTTGAGAAACTGCTCTGTGTTCTGTTAATTCATCTCACAGAGTTACATCTTTCCTTCAAGAAGCCTTCGCTAAGGCTGTTCTTGTGGAATTGGCAAAGTGATATTTGGAAGCCCATAGAGGGCTATGGTGAAAAGGAAATATCTTCCGTTCAAAACTGGAAAGAAGCTTGAGAAACTGCTCTGTGTTCTGTTAATTCATCTCACAGAGTTACATCTTTCCCTTCAAGAAGCCTTTCGCTAAGGCTGTTCTTGTGAATTGGCAAAGGATATTTGGAAGCCCATAGAGGGCTATGGTGAAAAGGAAATATCTTCCGCTTCAAAACTGGAAAGAAGCTTGAGAAACTGCTCTGTGTTCTGTTAATTCATCTCACAGAGTTACATCTTTCCCTTCAAGAAGCCTTTCGCTAAGGCTGTTCTTGTGGAATTGGCAAAGGATATTTGAAGCCCATAGAGGGCTATGGTGAAAAGGAAATATCTTCCGTTCAAAACTGGAAAGAAGCTTGAGAAACTGCTCTGTGTTCTGTTAATTCATCTCACAGAGTTACATCTTTCACTTCTAGAAGCCTTCGCTAAGGCTGTTCTTGGGGAATTGGCAAAGGATATTTGAAGCCCATAGAGGGCTATAGTGAAAAGGAAATATCTTCCGCTCAAAACTGGAAAGAAGCTTGAGAATCTCCTCTGTGTTCTGATAATTCATCTCACAGAGTTACATCTTTCCCTTCAAGAAGCCTTTCGCTAAGGCTGTTCTTGTGTAATTGGCAAAGGATATTTGGAAGCCCATAGAGGGCTATGGTGAAAAAGGAAATATCTTCCGCTCAAAACTGGAAAGAAGCTTGAGAATCTGCTCTGTGTTCTGTTAATTCATCTCACAGAATTACATCTTTCCTTCAAGAAGCCTTCGCTAAGGCTGTTCTTGTGGAATTGGCAAAGGATATTTGGAAGCCCATAGAGGGCTACGGTGAAAAGATAAATATCTTCCGCTGAAAACTGGAAAGAATCTTTCTGAGAATCTGCTCTGTGTTCTGTTAATTCATCTCACAGAGTTACATGTTTCCCTTCAAGAAGCCTTTCGCTAAGGCTGATCTTGTGGAATTGGCAAAGGATATTTGGAAGCCCATAGAGGGCTATGGTGAAAAGGAAATATCTTCCGCTCAAAACTGGAAAGATGCTTGAGAAACTGCTCTGTGTTCTGTTAATTCATCTCACAGAGTTACATCTTTCCTTCAAGAAGCCTTTCGCTAAGGCTCTTCTTGTGGAATTGGCAAAGGATATTTGGAAGCCATAGAGGGCTATGGTGAAAAGGAAATATCTTCCGCTCAAAACTGGAAAGAAGCTTTCTGAGAAACTGCTCTGTGTTCTGTTAATTCATCTCACAGAGTTACATCTTTCCTTCAAAAGCCTTTCGCTAAGGCTGTTCTTGTGGAATTGGCAAAGGATATTTGGAAGCCCATAGAGGGCTATGGTGAAAAGGAAATATCTTCCGCTCAAAACTGGAAAGAAGCTTGAGAAACTGCTCTGTGTTCTGTTAATTCATCTCACAGAGTTACATCTTTCCTTCAAGAAGCCTTTCGCTAAGGCTGTTCTTGTGGAATTGGCAAAGGATATTTGGAAGCCCATAGAGGGCTATGGTGAAAAGGAAATATCTTCTGTTCAAAACTGGAAAGAAGCTTGAGAAACTGCTCTGTGTTCTGTTAATTCATCTCACAGAGTTACATCTTTCCTTCAAGAAGCCTTCGCTAAGGCTGTTCTTGTGGAATTGGCAAAGTGATATTTGGAATCCCATAGAGGGCTATGGTGAAAAGGAAATATCTTCCGTCAAAACTGGAAAGAAGCTTGAGAAACTGCTCTGTGTTCTGTTAATTCATCTCACAGAGTTACATCTTTCCTTCAAGAAGCCTTTCGCTAAGGCTGTTCTTGTGGAATTGGCAAAGGATATTTGGAAGCCCAAAGAGGGCTATGGTGAAAAGGAAATATCTTCCGCTCAAAACTGGAAAGAAGCTTGAGAAACTGCTCTGTGTTCTGTTAATTCATCTCACAGAGTTACATCTTTCCTTCAAGAAGCCTTTCGCTAAGGCTGTTCTTGTGAATTGGCAAAGGATATTTGGAAGCCCATAGAGGGCTACGGTGAAAAGGAAATATCTTCCGCTCAAAACTGGAAAGAAGCTTTCTGAGAAACTGCTCTGTGTTCTGTTAATTCATCTCACAGAGTTACATCTTTCCTTCAAGATGCCTTTCGCTAAGGCTGTTCTTGTGGAATTGGCAAAGTGATATTTGGAAGCCCATAGAGGGCTATCGTGAAAAGGAAATATCTTCCGCTCAAAACTGGAAAGAAGCTTGAGAAACTGCTCTGTGTTCTGTTAATTCATCTCACAGAGTTACATCTTTCCTTCAAGAAGCCTTTCGCTAAGGCTGTTCTTGGGGAATTGGCAAAGGATATTTGGAAGCCCATAGAGGGCTATGGTGAAAAGGTAAATATCTTCCGCTGAAAACTGGAAAGAAGCTTGAGAAACTGCTCTGTGTTCTGTTAATTCATCTCACAGAGTTACATCTTTCCTTCAAGAAGCCTTTCGCTAAGGCTGTTCTTGTGGAATTAGCAAAGGATATTTGGAAGCCCATAGAGGCTATGGTGAAAAGGAAATATCTTCCGCTCAAAACTGGAAAGAAGCTTGAGAAACTGCTCTGTGTTCTGTTAATTCATCTCACAGAGTTACACCTTTCCTTCAAGAAGCCTTCGCTAAGGCTGTTCTTGTGGAATTGGCAAAGGATATTTGGAAGCCCATAGAGGGCTATGGTGAAAAGGAAATATCTTCCGTTCAAAACTGGAAAGAAGCTTTCTGAGAATCTGCTCTGTGTTCTGTTAATTCATCTCACAGAATTACGTCTTTCCCCTCAAGAAGCCTTTCGCTAAGGCTGTTCTTGTGGAATTGGCAAAGGGATATTTGGAAGCCCATAGAGGGCTATGGTGAAAAGATAAATATCTTCCGTTGAAAACTGGAAAGAATCTTTCTGAGAATCTGCTCAGCGTTCTCTTAATTCATCTCACAGAGTTACATGTTTCCCTTCAAGAAGCCTTTCGCTAAGGCTGATCTTGTGGAATTGGCAAAGTGATATTTGGAAACCCATAGAGGGCTATGGTGAAAAAGGAAATATCTTCCGTTCAAAACTGGAAAGAAGCTTTCTGAGAAACTGCTCTGTGTTCTGTTAATTCATCTCACAGAGTTACATCTTTCCCTTCAAGAAGCCTTTCGCTAAGGCTGTTCTTGTGGAATTGGCAAAGGGATATTTGGAAGCCCTTAGAGGGCTATGGTGAAAAGGAAATATCTTCCGCTCAAAACTGGAAAGAAGCTTTCTGATAAACTGCTCTGTGTTCTGTTAATTCATCTCACAGAGTTACATCTTTCCCTTCAAGAAGCCTTTCGCTAAGGCTGTTCTTGTGGAATTGGCAAAGGATATTTGGAAGCCCATAGAGGGCTATGGTGAAAAGGAAATATCTTCCGCTCAAAACTGGAAAGAAGCTTTCTGAGAAACTGCTCTGTGTTCTGTTAATTCATCTCACAGAGTTACATCTTTCCCTTCAAGAAGCCTTTCGCTAAGGCTGTTCTTGTGGAATTGGCAAAGGATATTTGGAAGCCCATAGAGGGCTATGGTGAAAAGGAAATATCTTCCGCTCAAAACTGGAAAGAAGCTTGAGAAACTGCTCTGTGTTCTGTTAATTCATCTCACAGAGTTACATCTTTCCTTCAAGAAGCCTTTTGCTAAGGCTGTTCTTGTGGAATTGGCAAAGGATATTTGGAAGCCCATAGAGGGCTATGGTGAAAAGGAAATATCTTCCGCTCAAACCTGGAAAGAAGCTTGAGAAACTGCTCTGTGTTCTGTTAATTCATCTCACAGAGTTACATCTTTCCTTCAAGAAGCCTTTCGCTAAGGCTGTTCTTGTGGAATTGGCAAAGGATATTTGGAAGCCCATAGAGGGCTATGGTGAAAAGGAAATATCTTCCGTTCAAAACTGGAAAGAAGCTTGAGAAACTGCTCTGTGTTCTGTTAATTCATCTCACAGAGTTACATCTTTCCCTTCAAGATGCCTTTCGCTAAGGCTGTTCTTGTGGAATTGGCAAAGTGATATTTGGAATCCCATAGAGGGCTATGGTGAAAAGGAAATATCTTCCGCTCAAAACTGGAAAGAAGCTTGAGAAACTGCTCTGTGTTCTGTTAATTCATCTCACAGAGTTACATCTTTCCTTCAAGAAGCCTTTCGCTAAGGCTGTTCTTGTGGAATTGGCAAAGTGATATTTGGAAGAACTTAGAGGGCTATGGTGAAAAGGAAATATCTTCCGTTCAAAACTGGAAAGAAGCTTGAGAAACTTCTGTGTTCTGTTATTTCATCTCACAGAGTTACATCTTTCCTTCAAGAAGCCTTTCGCTAAGGCTGTTCTTGTGGAATTGGCAAGGATATTTGGAAGCCCATAGAGGGCTATGGTGAAAAGGAAATATCTTCCGCTCAAAACTGGAAAGAAGCTTGAGAAATTGCTCTGTGTTCTGTTAATTCATCTCACAGAGTTACATCTTTCCCTTCAAGATGCCTTTCGCTAAGGCTGTTCTTGTGGAATTGGCAAAGGATATTTGGAAGCCCATAGAGGGCTATGGTGAAAAAGGAAATATCTTCCGTTCAAAACTGGAAAGAAGCTTTCTGAGAAACTGCTCTGTGTTCTGTTAATTCATCTCACAGAGTTACATCTTTCCCTTCAAGAAGCCTTTCGCTAAGGCTGTTCTTGGGGAATTGGCAAAGTGATATTTGGAAGCCCATAGAGGGCTATGGTGAAAAGGAAATATCTTCCGCTCAAAACTGGAAAGAAGCTTGAGAAACTACTCTGTGTTCTGTTAATTCATCTCACAGTGTTACATCTTTCCTTCAAGATGCCTTTCGCTAAGGCTCTTCTGTGGAATTGGCAAAGTGATATTTGGAAGCCCATAGAGGGCTATGGTGAAAAGGAAATATCCTCCGCTCAAAACTGGAAAGAAGCTTGAGAAACTGCTCTGTGTTCTGTTGATTCATCTCACAGAGTTACATCTTTCCCTTCAAGAAGCCTTTCGCTAAGGCTGTTCTTGTGGAATTGGCAAAGGATATTTGGAAGCCCATAGATTGCTATGGTGAAAAGGAAATATCTTCCGCTGAAAACTGAAAGAAGCTTTCTGAGAAACTGCTCTGTGTTCTGTTAATTCATCCCACAGAGTTACATCTTTCCTTCAAGAAGCCTTTCGCTAAGACTGTTCTTGTGGAATTGGCAAAGGATATTTGGAAGCCATAGAGGGCTATGGTGAAAAGGAAATATCTTCCGCTCAAAACTGGAAAGAAGCTTGAGAAACTGCTCTGTGTTCTGTTAATTCATCTCACAGAGTTACATCTTTCCCTTCAGAAGCCTTTCGCTAAGGCTGTTCTTGTGGAATTGGCAAAGGATATTTGAAGCCCATAGAGGGCTATGGTGAAAATGGAAATATCTTCCGCTCAAAACTGGAAAGAAGCTTGAGAAACTGCTCTGTGTTCTGTTAATTCATCTCACAGAGTTACATATTTCCTTCAAGAAGCCTTTCGCTAAGGCTGTTCTTGTGGAATTGGCAAGGATATTTGGAAGCCCATAGAGGGCTGTGGTGAAAAAGGAAATATCTTCCGCTCAAAACTGGAAAGAAGCTTGAGAAACTGCTCTGTGTTCTGTTAATTCATCTCACAGAGTTACATCTTTCCCTTCAGGAAGCCTTTCGCTAAGGCTGTTCTTGTGGAATTGGCAAAGGATATTTGAAGCCCATAGAGGGCTATGGTGAAAATGGAAATATCTTCCGCTCAAAACTGGAAAGAAGCTTGAGAAACTGCTCTGTGTTCTGTTAATTCATCTCACAGAGTTACATATTTCCTTCAAGAAGCCTTCGCTAAGGCTGTTTTGGGTATTTGGAAGCCCATAGAGGGCTACGGTGAAAAAGGAAATATCTTCCGCTCAAAACTGGAAAGAAGCTTGAGAAACTGCTCTGTGTTCTGTTAATTCATCTCACAGAGTTACATCTTTCCCTTCACAGCCTTTCGCTAAGGCTGTTCTTGTGGAATTGGCAAAGGATATTTGGAAGCCCATAGAAGGCTATGGTGAAAAGTAAATATCTTCCGTTCAAAACTGGAAAGAAGCTTGAGAAACTGCTCTGTGTTATGTTAATTCATCTCACAGAATTACATCTTTCCTTCAAGAAGCCTTTCGCTAAGGCTGTTCTTGTGGAATTGGCAAAGTGATATTTGGAAGCAAATAGAGGGCTAAGGTGAAAAGTGAAATATCTTCCGCTCAAAACTGGAAAGAAGCTTGAGAAACTGCTCTGTGTTCTGTTAATTCATCTCACGGAGTTACATGTTTCCTTCAAGAAGCCTTTCGCTAAGGCTGTTCTTGTGGAATTGCAAAGTGATATTTGGAAGCCCATAGAGGGCTCTGGTGAAAAAGGAAATATCTTCCGCTCAAAACTGGAAAGAAGCTTTCTGAGAAACTGCTCTGTGTTCTGTTAATTCATCTCACAGAGTTACATCTTTCCCTTCAAGAAGCCTTTCGCTAAGGCTGTTCTTGTGGAATTGGCAAAGTGATATTTGGAAGCCCATAGAGGGCTGTGGTGAAAAGTAACAACTTCCGCTCAAAACTGGAAAGAAGCTTTCTGAGAAACTACTCTGTGTTCTGTTAATTCATCCCACAGAGTTACATCTTTCCTTCAAGAAGCCTTTCGCTAAGGCTGTTCTTGTGAATTGGCAAAGTGATATTTGGAAGCCCATAGAGGGCTATGGTGAAAAGGAAATATCTTCCGTTCAAAACTGGAAAGAAGCTTTCTGAAACTGCTCTGTGTTATGTTAATTCATCTCACAGAGTTACATCTTTCCTTCAAGAAGCCTTCGCTAAGGCTCTTCTGTGGAATTGGCAAGGATATTTGGAAGCCCATAGAGGGCTATGGTGAAAAGGAAATATCTTCCGTTAAACACTGGAAAGAAGCTTTCTGAGAAACTGCTCTGTGTTCTGTTAATTCATCTCACAGAGTTACATCTTTCCTTCAAGATGCCTTTCGCTAAGGCTGATCTTGTGGAATTGGCAAAGTGATATTTGGAAGCCCATAGAGGGCTATGGTGAAAAAGGAAATATCTTCCGCTCAAAACTGGAAAGAAGCTTGAGAAATTGCTCTGTGTTCTGTTAATTCATCTCACAGAGTTACATCTTTCCCTTCAAGAAGCCTTCGCTAAGGCTGTTCTTGTGGAATTGGCAAGTGATATTTGGAAGCCCATAGAGGGCTATGGTGAAAAGGAAATATCTTCCGTTCAAAACTGGAAAGAAGCTTTCTGAGAAACTGCTCTGTGTTCTGTTAATTCATCTCACAGAGTTACATCTTTCCTTCAAGAAGCCTTCGCTAAGGCTGTTCTTGTGAATTGGCAAAGGATATTTGGAAGCCCATAGAGGGCTATGGTGAAAAAGGAAATATCTTCCGCTCAAAACTGGAAAGAAGCTTGAGAAACTGCTCTGTGTTCTGTTAATTCATCTCACAGAGTTACATCTTTCCTTCAAGAAGCCTTCGCTAAGGCTGTTCTTGTGGAATTGGCAAAGGATATTTGGAAGCCCATAGAGGGCTATGGTGAAAATGGAAATATCTTCCGCTCAAAACTGGAAAGAAGCTTGAGAAACTGCTCTGTGTTCTGTTAATTCATCTCACAGAGTTACATATCTCCTTCACAGCCTTTCGCTAAGGCTGTTCTTGTGGAATTGGCAAAGGGATATTTGGAAGCCCATAGAGGGCTATGGTGAAAAGGAAATATCTTCCGCTTCAAAACTGGAAAGAAGCTTGAGAAACTGCTCTGTGTTCTGTTAATTCATCTCACAGAGTTACATCTTTCCCTTCAGAAGCCTTCGCTAAGGCTGTTCTTGTGGAATTGGCAAGGATATTTGGAAGCCCATAGAAGGCTATGGTGAAAAGGAAATATCTTCGTTCAAAACTGGAAAGAAGCTTGAGAAACTGCTCTGTGTTCTGTTAATTCATCTCACAGAGTTACATCTTTCCTTCAAGAAGCCTTCGCTAAGGCTGTTCTTGTGGAATTGGCAAAGGGATATTTGGAAGCCCATAGAGGGCTCTGGTGAAAAGGAAATATCTTCCGTTCAAAACTGGAAAGAAGCTTGAGAAACTGCTCTGTGTTCTGTTAATTCATCTCACAGAGTTACATCTTTCCCTTCAAGAAGCCTTCGCTAAGGCTGTTCTTGTGGAATTGGCAAAGGATATTTGGAAGCCCATAGAGGGCTATGGTGAAAAAGGAAATATCTTCCGCTCAAAACTGGAAAGAAGCTTGAGAAACTGCTCTGTGTTCTGTTAATTCATCTCACAGAGTTACATCTTTCCTTCAAGAAGCCTTTCGCTAAGGCTGTTCTTGTGGAATTGCAAAGTGATATTTGGAAGCCCATAGAGGGCTCTGGTGAAAAGGAAATATCTTCCGTTCAAAACTGGAAAGAAGCTTTCTGAGAAACTGCTCTGTGTTCTGTTAATTCATCTCACAGAGTTACATCTTTCCTTCAAGAAGCCTTCGCTAAGGCTGTTCTTGTGGAATTGGCAAAGTGATATTTGGAAGCCCATGAGGGCTATGGTGAAAAAGGAAATATCTTCCGCTCAAAACTGGAAAGAAGCTTTCTGAGAAACTGCTCTGTGTTCTGTTAATTCATCCCACAGAGTTACATCTTCCTTCAAGAAGCCTTTCGCTAAGGCTGTTCTTGTGGAATTGGCAAAGTGATATTTGAAGCCCATAGAGGGCTATGGTGAAAAGGAAATATCTTCCGTTCAAAACTGGAAAGAAGCTTGAGAAACTGCTCTGTGTTATGTTAATTCATCTCACAGAGTTACATCTTCCTTCAAGAAGCCTTTCGCTAAGGCTGTTCTTGTGGAATTGGCAAAGGGATATTTGGAAGCCCATAGAGGGCTATGGTGAAAAAGGAAATATCTTCCGTCAAAACTGGAAAGAAGCTTTCTGAGAAACTGCTCTGTGTTCTGTTAATTCATCTCACAGAGTTACATCTTTCCTTCAAGAAGCCTTTCGCTAAGACTGTTCTTGTGGAATTGGCAAAGTGATATTTGGAAGCCCATAGAGGGCTATGGTGAAAAGGAAATATCTTCCGCTCAAAACTGGAAAGAAGCTTTCTGAGAAACTGCTCTGTGTTCTGTTAATTCATCTCACAGAGTTACATCTTTCCTTCAAGATGCCTTTCGCTAAGACTGTTCTTGTGGAATTGGCAAAGTGATATTTGGAAGCCCATAGAGTGCTATGGTGAAAAGGAAATATCTTCCGTTGAAAACTGGAAAGAAGCTTTCTGAGAAACTGCTCTGTGTTCTGTTAATTCATCTCACAGAGTTACATCTTCCTTCAAGAAGCCTTCGCTAAGGCTGTTCTTGTGGAATTGGCAAAGGGATATTTGGAAGCCCATAGAGGGCTACGGTGAAAAGGAAATATCTTCCGCTCAAAACTGGAAAGAAGCTTGAGAAACTGCTCTGTGTTCTGTTAATTCATCTCACAGAGTTACATCTTTCCCTTCAAGAAGCCTTTCGCTAAGGCTGTTCTTGTGGAATTGGCAAAGGATATTTGGAAGCCCATAGAGGGCTATGGTGAAAAGGAAATATCTTCCGCTCAAAACTGGAAAGAAGCTTGAGAAACTGCTCTGTGTTCTGTTAACTCATCTCACAGAGTTACATCTTTCCTTCAAGAAGCCTTCGCTAAGGCTGTTCTTGTGGAATTGGCAAAGTGATATTTGGAAGCCCATAGAGGGCTACGGTGAAAAGGAAATATCTTCCGCTCAAAACTGGAAAGAAGCTTTCTGAGAAACTGCTCTGTGTTCTGTTAATTCATCTCACAGAGTTACATCTTTCCTTCAAGAAGCCTTCGCTAAGGCTGTTCTTGTGGAATTGGCAAAGGATATTTGGAAGCCCATAGAGTGCTATGGTGAAAAAGGAAATATCTTCCGTTGAAAACTGGAAAGAAGCTTTCTGAGAAACTGCTCTGTGTTCTGTTAATTCATCTCACAGAGTTACATCTTTCCTTCAAGAAGCCTTCGCTAAGGCTGTTCTTGTGGAATTGGCAAAGGATATTTGGAAGCCCATAGAGGGCTATGGTGAAAAGGAAATATCTTCCGCTCAAAACTGGAAAGAAGCTTTCTGAGAAACTGCTCTGTGTTCTGTTAATTCATCTCACAGAGTTACATCTTTCCTTCAAGAAGCCTTTCGCTAAGGCTGTTCTGTGGAATTGGCAAAGTGATATTTGGAAGCCCATAGAGGGCTATGGTGAAAAAGGAAATATCTTCCGCTCAAAACTGGAAGAAGCTTTCTGAGAAACTGCTCTGTGTTCTGTTAATTCATCTCACAGAGTTACATCTTTCCTTCAAGAAGCCTTTCGCTAAGGCTGTTCTTGTGGAATTGGCAAAGGATATTTGGAAGCCCATAGAGTGCTATGGTGAAAAGGAAATATCTTCCGCTTCAAAACTGGAAAGAAGCTTTCTGAGAAACTGCTCTGTGTTCTGTTAATTCATCTCACAGAGTTACATCTTTCCTTCAAGAAGCCTTTCGCTAAGGCTGTTCTTGTGGAATTGCCAAAGTGATATTTGGAAGCCCATAGAGGGCTATGGTGAAAATGGAAATATCTTCCGCTCAAAACTGGAAAGAAGCTTGAGAAACTGCTCTGTGTTCTGTTAATTCATCTCACAGAGTTACATCTTTCCTTCAAGAAGCCTTTCGCTAAGGCTGTTTTTGTGGAATTGGCAAGGATATTTGGAAGCCCATAGAGGGCTGGTGGTGAAAAGGAAATATCTTCCGCTCAAAACTGGAAAGAAGCTTGAGAAACTGCTCTGTGTTCTGTTAATTCATCTCACAGAGTTACATCTTTCCTTCAAGAAGCCTTCGCTAAGGCTGTTCTTTGTGGATTTGGCAAAGGATATTTGGAAGCCCATAGAGGGGTCTGGTGAAAAAGGAAATATATTCCGTTCAAAACTGGAAAGAAGCTTGAGAAACTGCTCTGTGTTCTGTTAATCTATCTCACAGAGTTACATCTTTCCCATCAAGAAGCCTTCGCTTCAAGGCTTGTTCCTGTGGAATTGGGAAAGGATATTTGAAGCCCATAGAGGGCTCTGGTGAAAAGGAAATATCTTCCGCTCAAAATTGGAAAGAAGCTTGAGAAACTGCTCTGTGTTCTGTTAATTCATCTCACAGAGTACATCTTCCTTCAAGAAGCCTTTCGCTAAAGATGTTCTTGTGGAATTCCCAAAGTGATATTTGGAAACCCATAGAGTGCTCTGGTGAAAAGGAAATATCTTCCGCTGAAAAACTGGAAAGAAGCTTGAGAAACTACTCTGTGTTCTGTTAATTCATCTCACAGAGTTACATCTTTGCCTGAAGCCTTCCTTCGCTAAGGTTGTTCTTGTGCACCAAAGTGATATTAGAAGCCCATAGAGGCTATGGTGAAAAGGAAATATTTTCCGCTCAAAACTGGAAAGAAGCTTTCTGAGAAACTGCTCTGTGTTCTGTTAATTCATCTCACAGAGTTACATCTTTCCCTTCAGGAAGCCATTCGCTAAGGCTGTTCTTGTGGAATTGGCAAAGGATATTTGAAGCCCATAGAGGGCTATGGGTGAAATGGAAATATCTTCCGTTCAAAACTGGAAAGAAGCTTCTGAGAAACTGCTCTGTGTTCTGTTAATTCATCCCAGAGAGTTACATATTTCCTTCAAGAAGCCTTTCACATAAGGCTGTTTTTGTGGAATCATAGTGCTCGGAAGCCCATAGAGGGCTACGGTTATAAAGGAAATATCTTCCGTTGAAAACTGGAAAGAAGCTGAGAAACTGCTCTGTGTTCTGTTAATTCATCTCACAGAGTTACATCTTTCCTTCATTCCTTCGCTAAGGCTGTTCTTGTGGAATTCAGTAAGTGATATTTGGAAGCCCATAGAGGGCTATGGTGAAAAAGGAAGTATCTTCTGTTCAAAACTGGAAAGAAGCTTGAGAAACTGCTGTGTTCTGTTAATTCATCTCACAGAGTTACATCTTTCCTTCAAGTAGCTCGGCTAAGGCTCCTACTGGTGGAATTGGCAAAGTGATATTTGGAAGCCCATAGAGGGCTGGTGAACAAGGAAATATCCTCCGCTCAAAACTGGAAAGAAGCTTTGAGAAACTACTCTGTGTTCTGTTGATTCATCTCACAGAGTTACATCTTTCCCTTCAAGAAGCCTTCACTAAGACTGTTCTTCTGGAATTGGCAAAGGATATTTGGAAGCCCATGATGCTATGGTGAAAAGGAAATAACTTCCGTTCAAAACTGGAAAGAAGCTTTCTGAAACTGCTCTGTGTTCTGTTAATTCATCCCACAGAGTTACATCTTTCCTTCGAAGCCTTCGTTAACATTGTTCTTGTAGAATTGGCAAAGGATATTTGGAAGCCCATAGAGGGCTATGTTGAAAAGGAAATATCTTCCGCTCAAAACTGGAAAGAAACTTTCTGAGAAACTGCTCTGTGTTCTGTTAATTCATCTCACAGAGTTACATCTTTCCCTTCAAGCCTTTCTAAGGCTCTTCTTGTGGAATTGGCAAAGGATATTTGGAAGTCCTTAGAGGGCTATGTTGAAAAGGTAAATATCTTCCGTTGAAAACTGGAAAGAAGCTTTCTGAGAAACTGCTCTGTGTTCTGTTAATTCATCTCACAGAATTACATCTTTCCCTCAAGAATCTGCTAAAAGCTGTTCTTGTGGAATTGGCAAAGGATATTTGAAGCCCATACAGGGCTATTGTGAAAAGGTAAATATCTTCCGTTGAAAACTTGAAAGAGCTTGAGAAACTGCTCTGCTGTTTTTAATTCATCTCACAGAATTACATGTTTCTTCAGAAGCCGTTCGCTAAGGCTGATCTTGTGGAATTACGAAGGATATTTGTGCCCATAGAGGGCTATGGTGAAAAAGAAATATCTTCCGTTCAAAACTGGAAAGAAGCTTTCTGAGAAACTGCTCTGTGTTCTGTTAATTCATCTCAGAGAGTTACATCTTTCCTCTTCAAGAAGCCGCTCGCTAAGGCTGTTCTTTGGAATTGGGAAAGGATATTTGAAGCCCTTAGAGGGCTATGGTGAAAAGGAAATATCTTCCGCTCAAAACTGAAAGAAGCTTTCTGAGAAACTGCTCTGTGTTATGTTAATTCATCTCACAGAGTTACATCTTTCCTTCAAGAGCCTTTCGCCAAGGCTGTTCTTGTGGAATTGGCAAAGGATATTTGGAAGCAAATAGAGGGCTAAGGTGAAAGTGAAATATCTTCCGTTGAAAACTGCAAAGAAGCTTTCTGAGAAACTGCTCTGTGTTCTGTCAATTCATCTCACGGAGTTACATGTTTCCCTTCAAGAAGCCTTTCGCTAAGGCTGTTCTTGTGGGATTTGCAATGTGATATTTGGAAGCCCATAGAGGGCTCTGGTGAAAAGGAAATATCTTCCGCTCAAAACTGGAAAGAACCTTTCTGAGAAACTGCTCTGTGTTCTGTTAATTCATCTCACAGAGTTACATCTTTCCCTTCAAGAAGCCTTCGCTAAGGCTGTTCTTGTGGAATTCGCAAAGTGATATTTGGAAGCCCATAGAGGGCTATGGTGAAAAAGGAAATATCTTCCGTCTCAAAACTGGAGAGAATCTTTCTGAAACTGCTCTGTGGTCTGTTACTTCATCTCACAGAGTTACATCTTTCCCTTCAAGAAGCCTTTCGCTAAGGCCTCTACTGGTGGAATTGGCAAAGTGATATTTGGAAGCCCATAGAGGGCTATGGTGAACAAGGAAATATCCTCCGCTCAAAACTGGAAAGAAGCTTTCTGAGAAACTGCTCTGTGTTCTGTTGATTCATCTCACAGAGTTACATCTTTCCTTCAAGAAGTTTTCGCTAAGGCTGTTCTTGTGGAATTGGCAAAGGATATTTGGAGGTCCTTAGAGGGCTATGGTGAAAAGGTAAATATCTTCCGTTGAAAAACTGAAAGAAGTTTCTGAGAAACTGCTCTGTGTTCTGTTAATTCATCTCACAGAATAACATCTTTCCTCAAGAAGCTGTTCGCTAAAGCTGTTCTTGTGGAATTGGCAAAGGATATTTGGAAGCCCACAGAGGGTATGGTAAAAGGTAAATATCTTCCGCTGAAAACTTGAAAGTGCTTTCTGAAACTGCTCAGCGTTCTCTTAATTCATCTCACGGAGTTACATGTTTCCTTCAAGAAGCCTTCGCTAAAGGCGATCTTGTGGAATTGGCAAAGTGATATTTGGAAGCCCATAGTGGGCTATGGTGAAAAGGAAATATCTTCCGCTCAAAACTGGAAAGAAGCTTGAGAAACTGCTCTGTGTTCTGTTAATTCATCTCAGAGTTACATCTTTCCTTCAAGAAGCCTTCGCTAAGGCTGTTCTTTGGAATTGGCAAAGTGAATTTAAGCCCATAGAGGGCTATGGTGAAAAAGGAAATACCTTCCGCTCAAAACTGGAAAGAAGCTTCCTGAGAAACTACGCTGTGTTCTGTTACTTCATCTCACAGAGTTACATCTTTCCTTCAAGAAGCTTTTGCTAAGGCTGTTCTTGTGGAATTGGCTAAGGATATTTGGAAGCCCTTAGAGGGCAATGGTGAAAAAGGAAATATCTTCCGCTCAAAACTGGAAAGAAGCTTTCTGAGAAACTGCTCTGTGTTCTGTTACTTCATCTCACAGAGTTACATCTTTCCTTCACAGAAGCCTTTCGCTAAGGCTGTTCTTGTGGAATTGGCAAAGTGATATTTGGAAGCCCATAGAGGGCTATGGTGAAAAAGGAAATATCTTCCGCTCAAAACTGGAAAGAAGCTTGAGAAACCTCTGTGTTCTGTTATTCATCTCACAGAGTTACATCTTTCCTTCAATAAGACTTTCTAAGGCTGTTCTTGTGGAATTGGCAAAGTGATATTTGGAAGCCCATAGAGGGTTATGGTGAAAAAGGAAATATCTTCCGCTCAAAACTGGAAAGAAGCTTTCTGAGAAACTGCTCTGTGTTCTGTTAATTCATCTCACAGAGTTACATCTTTCCCTTCAAGAAGCCTTTCGCTAAGGCTGTTCTTGTGGAATTGGCAAAGTGATATTTGGAAGCCCATAGAGGCTATGGTGAAAAGGAAATATCTTGTTCAAAACTGGAAAGAACCTTTCTGAGAAACTGCTCCGTGTTCTGTTAATTCATCTCACAGAGTTACATCTTTCCTTCAAGAAGCCTTTCCCTAAGGCTGTTCTTGGTGGAATTGGCAAAGTGATATTTGGAAGCCCATAGAGGACTGTGGTGAAAAGGAAATATCTTCCGCTCAAAACTGGAAAGAAGCTTTCTGAGAAACTGCTCTGTGTTCTGTTAATTCATCTCACAGAGTTACATCTTTCCCTTCAAGAAGCCTTCGCTAAGGCTGTTCTTCTGGAATTGGCAAAGGATATTTGGAAGCCCATAGAGGGCTACGGTGAAAAGGAAATATCTTCCGCTCAAAACTGGAAAGAAGCTTGAGAAACTGCTCTGTGTTCTGTTACTCATCTCACAGAGTTACATCTTTCCCTTCAAGAAGCCTCTCGCTAAGGCTGTTCTTGTGGAATTGGCAAGGATATTTGCAAGCCCATAGAGGGCTATGGTGAAAATGGAAATATCTTCCGCTCAAAACTGGAGAGAAGCTTTCTGAGAAACTGCTCTGTGTTCTGTTAATTCATCTCACAGAGTTACATCTTTCCTTCAAGAAGCCTTCGCTAAGGCTGTTTTTGTGAATTGGCAAAGTGAAATTTGGAAGCCCATAGAGGGCTATGGTTAAAAAGGAAATATCTTCCGCTCAAAACTGGAAAGAAGCTTGAGAAACTGCTCTGTGTTCTGTTAATTCATCTCACAGAGTTACATCTTTCCCTTCAAGAAGCCTTCGCTAAGGATGTTCTTGTGGAATTGGCAAAGGATATTTGGAAGCCCATAGAGGCAACAGTGAAAAGGAAATATCTTCCGCTCAAAACTGGAAAGAAGCTTTCTGAGAAACTGCTCTGTTCTGTTTATTCATCTCACAGAGTTACATCTTCCTTCAAGAAGCCTTCGCTAAGGCTGTTCTGTGGAATTGGCAAAGTGATATTTGGAAGCCCGTAGAGGGCTATGGTGAAAAGGAAATATCTTCCGCTCAAAACTGGAAAGAAGCTTGAGAAACTGCTCTGTGTTCCTCAGAAAGCTTCTTTCCAGTTTTGAACGGAAGATATTTTTTCACCATAGCCCTCTATGGGCTTCCAAATATCGCTTTGCTAATTCTCAAGAACAGCCTTTAGCGAAAGGTTTTTGAAGGAAAGATGTAACTCTTTGAGATGAATTAACAGAACACAGAGCAGTTTCTCAGAAAGCTTCTTTCCAGTTTTGAACGGAAGATATTTCCTTCACCATAGCCCTCTATGGGCTTCCAAATATCCTTTGCTAATTCCACAAGAACAGCCTTAGCCAAAAGGCTTCTTGAAGGAAAGATGTAACTCTGTGAGATGAATTAACAGAACACAGAGCAGTTTCTCAGAAAGCTTCTTTCCACTTTTGAACGGAAGATATTTCCTTTTTCACCATAGCCCTCTATGGGCTTCCAAATATCCTT
>JAKFHT010000423.1:0-64326 GCA_023783455.1 Erythrocebus patas
TATGGGCTTCCAAATATCCCTTTGCCAACTCCACAAGAACAGCCTTAGCGAAAGTCTTCTTGAAGGGAAAGATGTAACTCTGTGAGATGAATTAACAGAACACAGAGCAGTTTCTCAGAAAGCTTCTTTCCAGTTTTGAACGGAAGATATTTCCTTTTTCACCATAGCCATCTATGGGCTTCCAAACATACCTTTGCCAATTCCACAAAACAGCCTTAGCGAAGGCTTTTGAAGGGAAAGATGTCAACTCTGTGAGATGAATTAACAGAACACAGAGCAGTTTCTCAGAAAGCTTCTTTCCAGTTTTGAACGGAAGGTATTTCCTTTTCACCATAGCCCTCTATGGGCTTCCAAATATCCCTTTCCCAATTCCACAAGAACAGCCTTAGCGAAAGGCTTCTTGAAGGGAAAGATGTAACTCTGTGAGATGAATTAACAGAACACAGAGCAGTTTCTCAGAAAGCTTCTTTCCAGTTTTGAACGGAAGATATTTCCTTTTTCACCATAGCCCTCTATGGGCTTCCAAACATCCCTTTGCCAATTCCACAAGAACAGCCTTAGCGAAAGGCTTCTTGAAGGAAAGATGTAACTCTGTGAGATGAATTAACAGAACACAGAGCAGTTTCTCAGAAAGCTTCTTTCCAGTTTTGAACGGAAGATATTTCCTTTTTCACCATAGCCCTCTATGGGCTTCCAAATATCCCTTTGCTAATTCCACAAGAACAGCCTTAGCGAAAGGTTTCTTGAAGGAAAGATGTAACTCTGTGAGATGAATTAACAGAACACAGAGCAGTTTCTCAGAAAGCTTCTTTCCAGTTTTGAACGAAGATATTTCCTTTTTCACCATAGCCCTCTATGGGCTTCCAAATATCCCTTTTCCAGTTCCACAAGAACAGCCTTAGCGAAAGGCTTCTTGAAGGGAAAGATGTAACTCTGTGAGATGAATTAACAGAACACAGAGCAGTTTCTCAGAAAGCTTCTTTCCAGTTTTGAACGGAAGATATTTCCTTTTTCACCATAGCCCTCTATGGGCTTCCAAATATCCCTTTGCCAACTCCACAAGAACAGCCTTAGCGAAAGGCTTCTTGAAGGGAAAGATGTAACTCTGTGAGATGAATTAACAGAACACAGAGCAGTTTCTCAGAAAGCTTTTTCCAGTTTTGAACGGAAGATATTTCCTTTTTCACCCTAGCCATCTATGGGCTTCCAAATATCCCTTTGCCAATTCCACAAGAACAGCCTTAGCGAAAGGCTTCTTGAAGGGAAAGATGTAACTCTGTGAGATGAATTAACAGAACACAGAGCAGTTTCTCAGAAAGCTTCTTTCCAGTTTTGAACGGAAGATATTTCCTTTTCCAACATAGCCCTCTATGGGCTTCCAAATATCCCTTTGCCAATTCCACAAGAACAGCCTTAGCGAAAGGCTTCTTGAAGGGAAAGATGTAACTCTGTGAGATGAATTAACAGAACACAGCAGTTTCTTAGAAACCTTCTTTCCAGTTTTGAACGGAAGATATTTCCTTTTTTACCATAGCCCTCTACGGGCTTCCAAATATCCCTTTGAAAGTTCCACAAGAACAGCCTTAGCGAACGTCTTCTTGAAGGGAAAGATGTAACTCTGTGAGATGAATTAACAGAACACAGAGCAGTTTCTCAGAAAGCTTTTTCCAGTTTTGAACGGAAGATATTTCCTTTTTCACCATAGCCTCTATGGGCTTCCAAATATCCCTTTGCCAACTCCACAAGAACAGACTTAGCGAAAGGTTTCTTGAAGGGAAAGATGTAACTCTGTGAGATGAATTAACAGAACACAGAGCAGTTTCTCAGAAGCTGCTTTCCAGTTTTGAACGGAAGATATTTCCTTTTTCACCATAGCCCTCTATGGGCTTCCAAATATCCTTTGCCAACTCCACAAGAACAGTTTTAGCGAAAGGCTTCTTGAAGGAAACATGTAACTCTGTGAGATGAATTAACAGAACACAGCAGTTTCTTAGAAACCTTCTTTCCAGTTTTGAAGCGGAAGATATTTCCTTTTACCATAGCCCTCTACAGGCTTCCATATATCCCTTTGAAAGTTCCACAAGAACAGCCTTAGCGAACGTCTTCTTGAAGGGAAAGATGTAACTCTGTGAGATGAATTAACAGAACACAGAGCAGTTTCTCAGAAAGCTTCTTTCCAGTTTTGAACGGAAGATATTTCCTTTTTCACCATAGCCCTCTATGGGCTTCCAAATATCCCTTTGCCAACTCCACAAGAACAGACTTAGCGAAAGGCTTCTTGAAGGGAAAGATGTAACTCTGTGAGATGAATTAACAGAACACAGAGCAGTTTCTCAGAAAGCTGCTTTCCAGTTTTGAACGGAAGATATTTCCTTTTTCACCATAGCCCTCTATGGGCTTCCAAATATCCCTTTGCCAACTCCACAAGAACAGTTTTAGCGAAAGGCTTCTTGAAGGGAAACATGTAACTCTGTGAGATGAATTAACAGAACACAGAGCAGTTTCTCAGAAAGCTTCTTTCCAGTTTTGAAGATATTTCCTTTTCACCATAGCCATCTATGGGCTTCCAAATATCCCTTTGCCAATTCCACAAGAACAGCCTTAGCGAGGAAGGCTTTGAAGGGAAAGATGTAACTCTGTGAGATAGAATTAACAGAACACAGAGCAGTTTCTCAGAAATCTTCTTTCCAGTTTTGAACGGAAGATATTTCCTTTTCACCATAGCCCTCTATGGGCTTCCAAATATCCTTTGCCAATTCCACAAGAACAGCCTTAGCGAAGGCTTCTTGAAGGGAAGATGTAACTCTGTGAGATGAATTAACAGAATACAGCAGTCTCTAGAAACCTTCTTTCCAGTTTTGAACGGAAGATATTTCTTTTTCTCCATAGCCCTCTATGGGCTTCCAAACATCCTTTGCCAATTCCACAAGAACAGCCTTAGCGAAAGGCTTCTTGAAGGAAAGATGTAACTCTGTGAGATGAATTAACAGAACACAGAGCAGTTTCTCAGAAAGCTTCTTTCCAGTTTTGAACGGAAGATATTTCCTTTTCACCATAGCCCTCTATGGGCTTCCAATATCCTTTGCCAATTCCACAAGAACAGCCTTGGCGAAAGGCTTTGAAGGGAAAGATGTAACTCTGTGAGATGAATTAACAGAACACAGAGCAGTTTCTCAGAAAGCTTCTTTCCAGTTTTGAGCGGAAGATATTTCCTTTTTCACCATAGCCCTCTATGGGCTTCCAAATATCCTTGCCAACTCCACAAGAACAGACTTAGCGAAAGGCTTCTTGAAGGAAAGATGTAACCTGTGAGATGAATTAACAGAACACAGAGCAGTTTCTCAGAAAGCTGCTTTCCAGTTTTGAACGGAAGATATTTCCTTTTTCACCATAGCCCTCTATGGGCTTCCAAATATCCTTGCCAACTCCACAAGAACAGCCTTAGCGAAAGGCTTTTTGAAGGAAAGATGTAACTCTGTGAGATGAATTAACAGAACACAGAGCAGTTTCTCAGAAAGCTTCTTTCCAGTTTTGAACGGAAGATATTTCCTTTTTCACCATAGCCCTCTATGGGCTTCCAAATATCCCTTTGCCAATTCCACAAGAAGAGCCTTAGCGAAAGGCTTCTTGAAGGGAAAGATGTAACTCTGTGAGATGAATTAACAGAACACAGAGCAGTTTCTCAGAAAGCTTCTTTCCAGTTTTGAACGGAAGATATTTCCTCTTTCTCCATAGCCCTCTATGGGCTTCCAAATATCCCTTTGCCAATTCCACAAGAACAGCCTTAGGGAAAGGCTTATTGAAGGGAAAGATGTAACTCTGTGAGATGAATTAACAGAACACAGAGCAGTTTCTCAGAAAGCTTCTTTCCAGTTTTGAACGGAAGATATTTTTCACCATAGCCCTCTATGGGCTTCCAAATATCCCTTTGCCATTCCACAAGAACAGCCTTAGCGAAAGGCTTTGAAGGGAAAGATGTAACTCTGTGAGATGAATTAACAGAACACAGAGCAGTTTCTCAGAAAGCTTCTTTCCAGTTTTGAACGGAAGATATTTCTTTTCACCATAGCCCTCTATGGGCTTCCAAATATCCTTTGCCAATTCCACAAGAACAGCCTTAGCGAAAGGCTTCTTGAAGGGAAAGATGTAACTCTGAGATGAATTAACAGAACACAGAGCAGTTTCTCAGAAAGCTTCTTTCCAGTTTTGAACGGAAGATATTTCCTTTTTCACCATAGCCCTCTATGGGCTTCCAAATATCCTTTGACAATTCCACAAGAACAGTTTTAGCGAAAGGCTTCTTGAAGGAAAGATGTAACTCTGTGAGATGAATTAACAGAACACAGAGCAGTTTCTCAGAAAGCTTCTTTCCAATTTTGAACGGAAGATATTTCCTTTTTCACCATAGCCCTCTATGGGCTTCCAAATATCCTTTGCCAATACCACAAGAACAGCCTTAGCGAAGGCTTCCTGAATGGAAACATGTAACTCTGTGAGATGAATTAAAGAACACAGAGCAGTTTCTCAAGCTTCTTTCCAGTTTTGAACAGAAGATATTTCCTTTTCTCCATAGCCCTCTATGGGCTTCCAAATATCCTTTGCCAATTCCAGAAGAACAGCCTTAGAGAAAGGCTTCTTGAAGGAAAGATGTAACTCTGTGATGAATTAACAGAACACAGAGCAGTTTCTCGAAAGCTTCTTTCCAGTTTTGAGCGGAAGATATTTCCTTTTTCACCATAGCCCTCTATGGGCTTCCAAATATCCCTTTGCCAATTCCACAAGAACAGCCTTAGCGAAAGGCTTCTTGAAGGGAAAGATGTAACTCTGTGAGATGAATTAACAGAACACAGAGCAGTTTCTCAAGCTTCTTTCCAGTTTTGAGCGGAAGATATTTCCTTTTTCACCATAGCCCTCTATGGGCTTCCAAATATCCTTTGCCAATTCCACAAGAACAGCCTTAGCGAAAGGCTTCTTGAAGGGAAAGATGTAACTCTGTGAGATGAATTAACAGAACACAGAGCAGTTTCTCAAGCTTCTTTCCAGTTTTGAACGGAAGATATTTCCTTTTTACCATAGCCCTCTGGGCTTCCAAATATCCCTTTGCCAACTCCACAAGAACAGACTTAGCGAGGCTTCTTGAAGGGAAAGATGTAACTCTGTGAGATGAATTAAAAGAACACAGAGCAGTTTCTCAGAAAGCTGCTTTCCAGTTTTGAACGAAGATATTTCTTTTTTCACCATAGCCCTCTATGGGCTTCCAAATATCCTTTGCCAACTCCACAAGAACAGCCTTGGCGAAAGGCTTCTTGAAGGAAAGATGTAACTCTGTGAAATGAATTAACAGAACACAGAGCAGTTTCTCAGAAAGCTTCTTTCCAGTTTTGAACGGAAGGTATTTCCTTTTTCACCATAGCCCTCTATGGGCTTCCAAATATCCCTTTGCCAATTCCACAAGAAGAGCCTTAGCGAAAGGCTTCTTGAAGGGAAAGATGTAACTCTGTGAGATGAATTAACAGAACACAGAGCAGTTTCTCAGAAAGCTTCTTTCCAGTTTTGAACGGAAGATATTTCCTCTTTCTCCATAGCCCTCTATGGGCTTCCAAATATCCTTTGCCAATTCCACAAGAACAGCCTTAGGAAAAGGCTTTTTGAAGGAAAGATGTAACTCTGTGAGATGAATTAACAGAACACAGAGCAGTTTCTCAAGCTTCTTTCCAGTTTTGAACGGAAGATATTTCCTTTTTCACCATAGCCCTCTATGGGCTTCCAAATATCCCTTTGCCAATTCCACAAGAACAGCCTTAGCGAAAGGCTTCTTGAAGGGAAAGATGTAACTCTCTGAGATGAATTAACAGAACACAGAGCAGTTTCTCAGAAAGCTTTTTTCCAGTTTTGAACGGAAGATATTTCCTTTTTCACCATAGCCCTCTATGGGCTTCCAAATATCCCTTTGACAATTCCACAAGAACAGTTTTAGCGAAAGGCTTCTTGAAGGGAAACATGTAACTCTGTGAGATGAATTAACAGAACACAGAGCAGTTTCTCAGAAAGCTTCTTTCCAGTTTTGAACGGAAGATATTTCCTTTTTCACCATAGCCCTCTATGGGCTTCCAAATATCCCTTTGCCAATACCACAAGAACAGCCTTAGCGAAAGGCTTCCTGAATGGAAACATGTAACTCTGTGAGATGAATTAAAAGAACACAGAGCAGTTTCTCAGAAAGCTTCCCTCCAGTTTTGAACGGAAGATATTTCCTTTTTCACCATAGCCCTCTATGGGCTTCCAAATATCCCTTTGCCAATTCCACAAGAACAGCCTTAGCGAAAGGCTTCTTGAAGGGAAAGATGTAACTCTGTGAGATAATTAACAGAACACAGAGCAGTTTCTCAGAAAGCTTCTTTCCAGTTTTGAACGGAAGATATTTCCTTTTTCACCATAGCCCTCTATGGGCTTCCAAATATCCCTTTGCAAATTCCACAAGAACAGCCTTAGCGAAAGGCTTCTTGAAGGGAAAGATGTAACTCTGGGAGATGAATTAACAGAACACAGAGCAGTTTCTCAGAAAGCTTCTTTCCAGTTTTGAGCGGAAGATATTTCCTTTTTCACCATAGCCCTCTATGGGCTTCCAAATATCCCTTTGCCAACTCCACAAGAACAGCCTTAGCGAAAGGCTTCTTGAAGGGAAAGATGTAACTCTGTGAGATGAATTAACAGAACACAGAGCAGTTTCTCAGAAAGCTTCTTTCCAGTTTTGAGCGGAAGATATTTCCTTTTTCACCATAGCCCTCTAAGGGCTTCCAAATATCCTTTGCCAACTCCACAAGAACAGACTTAGCGAAAGGCTTCTTGAAGGAAAGATGTAACTCTGTGAGATGAATTAACAGAACACAGAGCAGTTTCTCAGAAAGCTTCTTTCCAGTTTTGAGCGGAAGATATTTCCTTTTCACCATAGCCCTCTGGGCTTCCAAATATCCTTTGCCAACTCCACAAGAACAGCCTTAGCGAAGGCTTCTTGAAGGGAAAGATGTAACTCTGTGAGATGAATTAACAGAACACAGAGCAGTTTCTCAAGCTTCTGTCCAGTTTTGAACTGAAGATATTTCCTTTTTCACCATAGCCCTCTATGGGCTTCCAAATATCCTTTGCCAATTACACAAGAAGAGCCTTAGCGAAAGGCTTCTTGAAGGAAAGATGTAACTCTGTGAGATGAATTAACAGAACACAGAGCAGTTTCTCAAGCTTCTTTCCAGTTTTGAGCGGAAGATATTTCCTCTTTCTCCATAGCCCTCTATGGGCTTCCAAATATCCTTTGCCAATTCCACAAGAACAGCCTTAGGGAAAGGCTTATTGAAGGAAAGATGTAACTCTGTGAGATGAATTAACAGAACACAGAGCAGTTTCTCAGAAAGCTTCTTTCCAGTTTTGAAGCGGAAGATATTTCCTTTTCACCATAGCCCTCTATGGGCTTCCAAATATCCTTTGCCAATTCCACAAGAACAGCCTTAGCGAAAGGCTTCTTGAAGGAAAGATGTAACTCTGTGAGATGAATTAACAGAACACAGAGCAGTTTCTCAGAAAGCTTCTTTCCAGTTTTGAGCGGAAGATATTTCCTTTTCACCATAGCCCTCTATGGGCTTCCAAATATCCTTTGCCAATTCCACAAGAAGAGCCTTAGCGAAAGGCTTCTTGAAGGGAAAGATGTAACTCTGTGAGATGAATTAACAGAACACAGAGCAGTTTCTCAGAAAGCTTCTTTCCAGTTTTGAGCGGAAGATATTTCACCACAGCCCTCTATGGGCTTCCAAATATCCTTTGCCAACTCCACAAGAACAGCCTTAGCGAAAGGCTTCTTGAAGGGAAAGATGTAACTCTGTGAGATGAATTAACAGAACACAGAGCAGTTTCTCAAGCTTTTTTCCAGTTTTGAGCGGAAGCTATTTCCTTTTTCACCATAGCCCTCTATGGGCTTCCAAATATCCCTTTGCTAATTCCACAAGAACAGCCTTAGCGAAAGGCTTCTTGAAGGAAAGATGTAACTCTGTGAGATGAATTAACAGAACACAGAGCAGTTTCTCAAGCTTCTTTCCAGTTTTGAGCGGAAGATATTTCCTTTTCCCCATAGCCCTCGATGGGCTTCCAAATATCCTTTGACAATTCCACAAGAACAGTTTTAGCGAAAGGCTTCTTGAAGGAAACATGTAACTCTGTGAGATGAATTAACAGAACACAGAGCAGTTTCTCAGAAAGCTTCTTTCAGTTTTGAGCGGAAGATATTTCCTTTTCACCATAGCCCTCTATGGGCTTCCAAATATCCTTGCCAACTCCACAAGAACAGCCTTGGCGAAAGGCTTCCTGAATGGAAACATGTAACTCTGTGAGATGAATTAAAAGAACACAGAGCAGTTTCTCAGAAAGCTTCCTCCAGTTTTGAGCGGAAGATATTTCCTTTTCACCATAGCCCTCTATGGGCTTCCAAATACCCTTTGCCAATTCCACAAGAACAGCCTTGGCGAAAGGCTTCTTGAAGGGAAAGATGTAACTCTGTGAGATAATTAACAGAACACAGAGCAGTTTCTCAGAAAGCTTCTTTCCAGTTTTGAGCGGAAGATATTTCCTTTTCACCATAGCCCTCTATGGGCTTCCAAATATCCTTTGCAAATTCCACAAGAACAGCCTTAGCGAAAGGCTTCTTGAAGGAAAGATGTAACTCTGGGAGATGAATTAACAGAACACAGAGCAGTTTCTCAGAAAGCTTCTTTCCAGTTTTGAAGCGGAAGATATTTCCTTTTCACCATAGCCCTCTATGGGCTTCCAAATATCCTTTGCCAATTCCACAAGAACAGCCTTAGCGAAAGGCTTCTTGAAGGAAAGATGTAACTCTGTGAGATGAATTAACAGAACACAGAGCAGTTTCTCAAGCTTTTTCCAGTTTTGAGCGGAAGATATTTCCTTTTCACCATAGCCTCTATGGGCTTCCAAATATCCTTTGCCAATTCCACAAGAACAGCCTTAGCGAAGGCTTCTTGAAGGAAAGATGTAACTCTGTGAGATGAATTAACAGAACACAGAGCAGTTTCTCAGAAAGCTTTTTCCAGTTTTGAGCGGAAGATATTTCCTTTTCACCATAGCCCTCTATGGGCTTCCAAATATCCTTTGCCAATTCCACAAGAACAGCCTTAGCGAAAGGCTTCTTGAAGGAAACATGTAACTCTGTGAGATGAATTAACAGAACACAGAGCAGTTTCTCAGAAAGCTTCTTTCCAGTTTTGAACGGAAGATATTTCCTTTTCCAACATAGCCCTCTATGGGCTTCCAAATATCCTTTGCCAATTCACAAGAACAGCCTTAGCGAAAGGCTTCTTGAAGGGAAAGATGTAACTCTGTGAGATGAATTAACAGAACACAGAGCAGTTTCTCAGAAAGCTTCTTTCCAGTTTTGAACGGAAGATATTTCCTTTTTCACCATAGCCCTCTATGGGCTTCCAAACATCCTTTGCCAATTCCACAAAAACAGCCTTAGCGAAAGGCTTCTTGAAGGAAAGATGTAACTCTGTGAGATGAATTAACAGAACACAGAGCAGTTTATCAAGCTTCTTTCCAGTTTTGAGCGGAAGGTATTTCCTTTTTAACCATAGCCCTCTATGGGCTTCCAAATATCCCTTTGCCAATTCCACAAGAACAGCCTTAGCGAAAGGCTTCTTGAAGGGAAAGATGTAACTCTGTGAGATGAATTAACAGAACACAGAGCAGTTTCTCAGAAAGCTTCTTTCCAGTTTTGAACGGAAGATATTTCCTTTTTCACCATAGCCCTCTATGGGCTTCCAAACATCCCTTTGCCAATTCCACAAAAACAGCCTTAGCGAAAGGCTTCTTGAAGGGAAAGATGTAACTCTGTGAGATGAATTAACAGAACACAGAGCAGTTTCTCAGAAAGCTTCTTTCCAGTTTTGAACGGAAGATATTTCCTTTTTCACCATAGCCCTCTATGGGCTTCCAAATATCCTTTGCCAATTCCACAAGAACAGCCTTAGCGAAAGGCTTCTTGAAGGAAAGATGTAACTCTGTGAGATGAATTAACAGAACACAGAACAGTTTCTCAAGCTTCTTTCCAGTTTTGAGCGGAAGATATTTCCTTTTTCACCATAGCCCTCTATGGGCTTCCAAATATCCTTTTCCAGTTCCACAAGAACAGCCTTAGCGAAGGCTTCTTGAAGGAAAGATGTAACTCTGTGAGATGAATTAACAGAACACAGAGCAGTTTCTCAGAAAGCTTCTTTCCAGTTTTGAGCGGAAGATATTTCCTTTTTCACCATAGCCCTCTATGGGCTTCCAAATATCCTTTGCCAACTCCACAAGAACAGCCTTAGCGAAAGGCTTCTTGAAGCGCAAGATGTAACTCTGTGAGATGAATTAACAGAACACAGAGCAGTTTCTCAGAAAGCTTTTTTCCAGTTTTGAAGCGGAAGATATTTCCTTTTTCACCCTAGCCATCTATGGGCTTCCAAATATCCTTTGCCAATTCCACAAGAACAGCCTTAGCGAAAGGCTTCTTGAAGGAAAGATGTAACTCTGTGAGATGAATTAACAGAACACAGAGCAGTTTCTCAAGCTTCTTTCCAGTTTTGAGCGGAAGATATTTCCTTTTCCAACATAGCCCTCTATGGGCTTCCAAATATCCCTTTGCCAATTCCACAAGAACAGCCTTAGCGAAGGCTTCTTGAAGGAAAGATGTAACTCTGTGAGATGAATTAACAGAACACAGCAGTTTCTTAGAAACCTTCTTTCCAGTTTTGAAAGGAAGATATTTCCTTTTTACCATAGCCCTCTACGGGCTTCCAAATATCCTTTGAAAGTTCCACAAGAACAGCCTTAGCGAACGTCTTCTTGAAGGGAAAGATGTAACTCTGTGAGATGAATTAACAGAACACAGAGCAGTTTCTCAGAAAGCTTTTTCCAGTTTTGAGCGGAAGATATTTCCTTTTCACCATAGCCCTCTATGGGCTTCCAAATATCCTTTGACAATTCCACAAGAACAGCCTTAGCGAAGGCTTCTTGAAGGAAAGATGTAACTCTGTGAGATGAATTAACAGAACACAGAGCAGTTTCTCAGAAAGCTTCTTTCCAGTTTTGAGCGGAAGATATTTCTTTTTCACCATAGCCCTCTATGGGCTTCCAAATATCCTTTGACAATTCCACAAGAACAGTTTTAGCGAAAGGCTTCTTGAAGGAAACATGTAACTCTGTGAGATGAATTAACAGAACACAGAGCAGTTTCTCAAGCTTCTTTCCAGTTTTGAAGCGGAAGATATTTCCTTTTCACCATAGCCCTCTATGGGCTTCCAAATATCCCTTTGCCAATACCACAAGAACAGTTTTAGCGAAAGGCTTCCTGAATGGAAACATGTAACTCTGTGAGATGAATTAAAAGAACACAGAGCAGTTTCTCAGAAAGCTTCCTCCAGTTTTGAACGGAAGATATTTTTCACCATAGCCCTCTATGGGCTTCAAATATCCCTTGCCAATTCCACAAGAACAGCCTTAGCGAAAGGCTTCTTGAAGGAAAGATGTAACTCTGTGAGATGAATTAACAGAACACAGAGCAGTTTCTCAGAAAGCTTCTTTCCAGTTTTGAACGGAAGATATTTCCTTTTTCACCATAGCCCTCTATGGGCTTCCAAATATCCCTTGCCAACTCCACAAGAACAGCCTTAGCGAAAGGCTTCTTGAAGGGAAAGATGTAACTCTGTGAGATGAATTAACAGAACACAGAGCAGTTTCTCAGAAAGCTTCTTTCCAGTTTTGAACGGAAGATATTTCCTTTTTCACCATAGCCCTCTATGGGCTTCCAAATATCCCTTTGCCAACTCCACAAGAACAGACTTAGCGAAAGGCTTCTTGAAGGGAAAGATGTAACTCTGTGAGATGAATTAACAGAACACAGAGCAGTTTCTCAGAAAGCTTCTTTCCAGTTTTGAACGGAAGATATTTCCTTTTTCACCATAGCCCTCTATGGGCTTCCAAATATCCCTTTGCCAACTCCACAAGAACAGCCTTAGCGAAAGGCTTCTTGAAGGGAAAGATGTAACTCTGTGAGATGAATTAACAGAACACAGAGCAGTTTCTCAGAAAGCTTCTTTCCAGTTTTGAACGGAAGATATTTCCTTTTTCACCATAGCCCTCTATGGGCTTCCAAATATCCCTTTGCCAATTCCACAAGAAGAGCCTTAGCGAAAGGCTTCTTGAAGGAAAGATGTAACTCTGTGAGATGAATTAACAGAACACAGAGCAGTTTCTCAGAAAGCTTTTTCCAGTTTTGAACGGAAGATATTTCCTTTTTCTCCATAGCCCTCTATGGGCTTCCAAATATCCCTTTGCCAATTCCACAAGAACAGCCTTAGGGAAAGGCTTATTGAAGGGAAAGATGTAACTCTGTGAGATGAATTAACAGAACACAGAGCAGTTTCTCAGAAAGCTTCTTTCCAGTTTTGAACGGAAGATATTTCCTTTTTCACCATAGCCCTCTATGGGCTTCCAAATATCCCTTTGCCAATTCCACAAGAACAGCCTTAGCGAAAGGCTTCTTGAAGGGAAAGATGTAACTCTGTGAGATGAATTAACAGAACACAGAGCAGTTTCTCAGAAAGCTTCTTTCCAGTTTTGAACGGAAGATATTTCCTTTTCCAACATAGCCTCTATGGGCTTCCAAATATCCCTTTGCCAATTCCACAAGGACAGCCTTAGCGAAAGGCTTTTGAAGGGAAAGATGTAACTCTGTGAGATGAATTAACAGAACACAGCAGTCTCTAGAAACCTTCTTTCCAGTTTTGAACGGAAGTTATTTCCTTTTTACCATAGCCCTCACGGGCTTCCAAATATCCTTTGAAAGTTCCACAAGAACAGCCTTAGCGAAGGCTTCTTGAAGGGAAAGATGTAACTCTGTGAGATGAATTAACAGAACATAGAGCAGTTTCTCAGAAAGCTTCTTTCCAGTTTTGAGCGGAAGATATTTTTTCACCATAGCCCTCTATGGGCTTCCAAATATCCCTTTGCCAATTCCACAAGAACAGCCTTAGCGAAAGGCTTCCTGAATGGAAACATGTAACTCTGTGAGATGAATTAAAAGAACACAGAGCAGTTTCTCAGAAAGCTTCCCTCCAGTTTTGAACGGAAGATATTTCCTTTTTCACCATAGCCCTCTATGGGCTTCCAAATATCCCTTTGCCAATTCCACAAGAACAGCCTTAGCGAAAGGCTTCTTGAAGGGAAAGATGTAACTCTGTGAGATGAATTAACAGAACACAGAGCAGTTTCTCAGAAAGCTTCTTTCCAGTTTTGAACGGAAGATATTTCCTTTTTCACCATAGCCTCTATGGGCTTCCAAACATCCTTTGCCAATTCCACAAGAACAGCCTTAGCGAAAGGCTTCTTGAAGGGAAAGATGTAACTCTGTGAGATGAATTAACAGAACACAGAGCAGTTTCTCAGAAAGCTTCTTTCCAGTTTTGAACGGAAGATATTTCCTTTTTCACCATAGCCCTCTATGGGCTTCCAAATATCCCTTTGCCAATTCCACAAGAACAGCCTTAGCGAAAGGCTTCCTGAATGGAAACATGTAACTCTGTGAGATGAATTAACAGAACACAGAGCAGTTTCTCAGAAAGCTTCTTTCCAGTTTTGAACGGAAGATATTTCCTTTTTCACCATAGCCCTCTATGGGCTTCCAAATATCCCTTTGCCAATTCCACAAGAACAGCCTTAGCGAAAGGCTTCTTGAAGGGAAAGATGTAACTCTGTGAGATGAATTAACAGAACACAGAGCAGTTTCTCAGAAAGCTTCTTTCCAGTTTTGAACGGAAGATATTTCCTTTTTCACCATAGCCCTCTATGGGCTTCCAAATATCCCTTGCCAATTCCACAAGAACAGCCTTAGCGAAAGGCTTCTTGAAGGGAAAGATGTAACTCTGTGAGATGAATTAACAGAACACAGAGCAGTTTCTCAGAAAGCTTCTTTCCAGTTTTGAACGGAAGATATTTCCTTTTTCACCATAGCCCCTCTAGGGCTTCCAAATATCCCTTTGCCAACTCCACAAGAACAGCCTTAGAGAAAGGCTTCTTGAAGGGAAAGATGTAACTCTGTGAGATGAATTAACAGAACACAGAGCAGTTTCTCAGAAAGCTTTTTTCCAGTTTTGAACGGAAGATATTTCCTTTTTCACCATAGCCCTCTATGGGCTTCCAAATATCCCTTGCCAATTCCACAAGAACAGCCTTAGCGAAAGGCTTCTTGAAGGGAAAGATGTAACTCTGTGAGATGAATTAACAGAACACAGAGCAGTTTCTCAGAAAGCTTTTTTCCAGTTTTGAAGCGGAAGATATTTCCTTTTTCACCATAGCCCTATGGGCTTCCAAATATCCCTTGCTAATTCCACAAGAACAGCCTTAGCGAAAGGCTTCTTGAAGGAAAGATGTAACTCTGTGAGATGAATTAACAGAACACAGAGCAGTTTCTCAGAAAGCTTCTTCCAGTTTTGAACGAAGATATTTCTTTTTCACCATAGCCCTCTATGGGCTTCCAAATATCCTTTGAAGTTCCACAAGAACAGCCTTTAAGAAAAGGCTTGAAGGGAAAGATGTAACTCTGTGAGATGAATTAACAGAACACAGAGCAGTTTCTCAGAGTTTTTCCAGTTTTGAACGGAAGATATTTCCTTTTTTCACCTAGCCCTCTATGGGCTTCCAAATATCCCTTTGCCAATTCCACAAGAACAGCCTTAGCGAAAGGCTTCGAAAGATGTAACTTGTGAGATGAATTAACAGAACACAGAGCAGTTTCTCAGAGCTTTCTCCAGTTTTGAACGGAAGATATTTCCTTTTTCACCATAGCCCTCTATGGGCTTCCAAATATCCTTTGCCAATTCCACAAGAACAGCCTTAGCGAAATGCTTGTTGAAGGGAAAGATGTAACTCCGGAGATGAATTAACAGAACACAGAGCAGTTTCTCAGAAAGCTTTTTTCCAGTTTTGAACGGAAGATATTTCTTTTTCACCATAGCCCTCTATGGGCTTCCAAATATCCTTGCCAATTCCACAAGAACAGCCTTAGGGAAAGGCTTCTTGAAGGAAAGATGTAACTCTGTGAGATGAATTAACAGAACACAGAGCAGTTTCTCAGAAAGCTTTTTCCAGTTTTGAACGGAAGATATTTTTTTCACCATAGCCCTCTATGGGCTTCCAAATATCCCTTTGCCAATTCCACAAGAACAACCTTAGTGAAAGGTTCTTTGAAGGGAAAGATGTAACTTTGTGAGATGAATTAACAGAACACAGAGCAGTTTCTCAGAAAGCTTCTTTCCAGTTTTGAACGGAAGATATTTTTTTCACCATAGCCCTATGGGCTTCCAAATATCCTTGCCAATTCCACAAGAACAGCCTTAGCAAAGGCTTCTTGAAGGAAAGATGTATCTCTGTGAGATGAATTAACAGAACACAGAGCAGTTTCTCAGAAAGCTTTTTTCGAGTTTTGAAGGAAGATATTTTTCACCATAGCCTCTCTATGGGCTTCCAAATATCCCTTTGCCAATTCCACAAGAACAGCCTTAGCGAAGGCTTCTTGAAGGGAAAGATGTAACTCTGTGAGATGAATTAACAGACCACAGATCAGTTTCTCAGAAAGCTTCTTCCAGTTTTGAACGGAAGATATTTCCTTTTTCACCATACCTCTATGGGCTTCCAAATATCCTTTGCCAATTCCACAAGAACAGCCTTAGTGAAAGGCTTCTTGAAGGAAAGATGTAACCTGTGAGATGAATTAACAGAACACAGAGCAGTTTCTCAGAAAGCTTCTTTCCAGTTTTGAACGGAAGATATTTCCTTTTTCACCATAGCCCTCTATGGGCTTCCAAATATCCCTTTGCTAACTCCACAAGAACAGCCTTAGTGAAAGGCTTCTCGAAGGGAAAGATGTAACCTGTGAGATGAATTAACAGAACACAGAGCAGTTTCTCAGAAAGCTTCTTTCCAGTTTTGAACGGAAGATATTTCCTTTTTCACCATAGCCCTCTATGGGTTTCCAAATATCCTTGCTAATTCCACAAGAACAGCCTTAGCGAAAGGCTTTTGAAGGGAAAGATGTAACTCTGTGAGATGAATTAACAGAACACAGAGCAGTTTCTCAGAAAGCTTCTTTCCAGTTTTGAACGGAAGATATTTTTTCACCATAGCCCCTCTAAGGGCTTCCAAATATCCTCTTGACAATTCTACAAGAACAGCCTGAAGTGAAAGGCTTCTTGAAGGAAGATGTAACCTGTGAGATGAATTAACAGAACACAGAGCAGTTTCTCAGAAAGCTTCTTTCCAGTTTTGAAGGGAAGATATTTCCTTTTTCACCATAGCCTTCTATGGGCTTCCAAATATCCTTTGCCAACTCCACAAGAACAGCCTTAGCGAAAGGCTGTGAAGGGAAAGATGTAACTCTGTGAGATGAATTAACAGAACACAGAGCAGTTTCAGAAAGCTTCTTTCCAGTTTTGAACGGAAGATATTTCCTTTTTCACCATAGCCCTCTATGGGCTTCCAAATATCCCTCTGCCAACTCCACCAGAACAGCCTTAGCGAAAGGCTTCTTGAAGGGAAAGATGTAACTCTGTGAGATGAATTAACAGAACACAGAGCAGTTTCTCAGAAAGCTTTTTCCAGTTTTGAACGGAAGATATTTCCTTTTCCAACATAGCTATGGGCTTCCAAATATCCCTTTGCCAATTCCACAAGAACAGCCTTAGCGAAAGGCTTCTTGAAGGGAAAGATGTAACTCTGTGAGATGAATTAACAGAACACAGCAGTCTCTTAGAAACCTTCTTTCCAGTTTTGAACGGAAGTTATTTTTACACCATAGCCCCTCTACGGGCTTCCAAATATCCTTTGAAAGTTCCACAAGAACAGCCTTAGCGAACGTCTTCTTGAAGGAAAGATGTAACTCTGTGAGATGAATTAACAGAACATAGAGCAGTTTCTCAGAAAGCTTCTTTCCAGTTTTGAGCGGAAGGTATTTCCTTTTTCACCATAGCCCTCTATGGGCTTCCAAATATCCCTTTGCCAATTCCACAAGAACAGCCTTAGCGAAAGGCTTCTTGAAGGGAAAGATGTAACTCTGTGAGATGAATTAACAGAACACAGAGCAGTTTCTCAGAAAGCTTCTTTCCAGTTTTGAACGGAAGATATTTTTTCACCATAGCCCTCTATGGGCTTCCAAACATCCTTTGCCAATTCCACAAAACAGCCTTAGCGAAAGGCTTCTTGAAGGAAAGATGTAACTCTGTGAGATGAATTAACAGAACACAGAGCAGTTTCTCAGAAAGCTTCTTTCCAGTTTTGAACGGAAGATATTTCCTTTTTCACCATAGCCTCTATGGGCTTCCAATATCCTTTGCCAATTCCACAAGAACAGCCTTAGCGAAAGGCTTCTGAAGGAAAGATGTAACTCTGTGAGATGAATTAACAGAACACAGAGCAGTTTCTCAGAAAGCTTCTTTCCAGTTTTGAACGGAAGATATTTCCTTTTCACCATAGCCCTCTATGGGCTTCCAAATATCCTTTGCCAATTCCACAAGAACAGCCTTAGCGAAAGGCTTCCTGAAGGAAAGATGTAACTCTGTGAGATGAATTAACAGAACACAGAGCAGTTTCTCAGAAAGCTTCTTTCCAGTTTTGAACGGAAGATATTTCCTTTTTCACCATAGCCCTCTATGGGCTTCCAAATATCCCTTTGCCAATTCCACAAGAACAGCCTTAGCGAAAGGCTTCTTGAAGGAAAGATGTAACTCTGTGAGATGAATTAACAGAACACAGAGCAGTTTCTCAGAAAGCTTTTTCCAGTTTTGAACGGAAGATATTTCCTTTTTCACCATAGCCCTCTATGGGCTTCCAAATATCCCTTTGCCAATTCCACAAGAACAGCCTTT
Organism: Erythrocebus patas; assembly: GCA_023783455.1. Classification (NCBI taxonomy): domain Eukaryota; kingdom Metazoa; phylum Chordata; class Mammalia; order Primates; family Cercopithecidae; genus Erythrocebus; species Erythrocebus patas. The sequence continues at coordinate 17,958 of JAKFHT010000423.1, forward strand.
GCGAAAGGCTTCTTGAAGGGAAAGATGTAACTCTGTGAGATGAATTAACAGAACACAGAGCAGTTTCTAAGAAAGCTTTTTCCAGTTTTGAACGGAAGATATTTCCTTTTTCACCATAGCCTCTATGGGCTTCCAAATATCCTTTGACAATTCCACAAGAACAGCCTTAGCGAAAAGGCTTGAAGGGAAAGATGTAACTCTGTGAGATGAATTAACAGAACACAGAGCAGTTTCTCAGAAAGCTTCTTCCAGTTTTGAACGGAAGATATTTCCTTTTTCACCATAGCCCTCTATGGGCTTCCAAATATCCCTTTGACAATTCCACAAGAACAGTTTTAGCGAAAAGGCTTGAAGGAAACATGTAACTCTGTGAGATGAATTAACAGAACACAGAGCAGTTTCTCAGAAAGCTTCTTTCCAGTTTTGAACGGAAGATATTTCCTTTTTCACCATAGCCTCTATGGGCTTCCAAATATCCCTTTGACAATTCCACAAGAACAGTTTTAGCGAAAGGCTTCTGAAGGAAACATGTAAGTCTGTGAGATGAATTAACAGAACACAGAGCAGTTTCTCAGAAAGCTTCTTTCCAGTTTTGAACGGAAGATATTTCCTTTTTCTCCATAGCCCTCTATGGACTTCCAAATATCCTTTGCCAATTCCACAAGAACAGCCTTAGCGAAAGGCTTTTTGAAGGGAAAGATGTAACTCTGTGAGATGAATTAACAGAACACAGAGCAGTTTCTCAGAAAGCTTCTTTCCAGTTTTGAACGGAAGATATTTTTTTCACCATAGCCCTATGGGCTTCCAAATATCCCTTTGCCAACTCCACAAGAACAGCCTTAGCGAAAGGCTTCTTGAAGGAAAGATGTAACTCTGTGAGATGAATTAACAGAACACAGAGCAGTTTCTCAGAAAGCTTCTTTCCAGTTTTGAACGGAAGATATTTCCTTTTTCACCATAGCCTCTATGGGCTTCCAAATATCCCTTTGCCAATTCCACAAGAACAGCCTTAGCGAAAGGCTTCTTGAAGGAAAGATGTAACTCTGTGAGATGAATTAGCAGAACACAGAGCAGTTTCTCAGAAAGCTTCTTTCCAGTTTTAAGGAAGATATTTCCTTTTTCACCATAGCCCTCTATGGGCTTCCAAATATCCTTTGCTAATTCCACAAGAACAGCCTTTGCGAAAGGCTTCTTGAAGGGAAAGATGTAACTCTGTGAGATGAATTAACAGAACACAGAGCAGTTTCTCAGAAAGCTTCTTTCCAGTTTTGAACGGAAGATATTTTTTTCACCATAGCCCTCTATGGGCTTCCAAATATCCTTGCCAATTCCACAAGAACAGCCTTAGCGAAAGGCTTCTTGAAGGGAAAGATGTAACTCTGTGAGATGAATTAACAGAACACAGAGCAGTTTCTCAGAAAGCTTCTTCCAGTTTTGAACGGAAGATATTTTTCACCATAGCCCTATGGGCTTCCAAATATCCTTTGCCAATTCCACAAGAACAGCCTTAGCGAAGGCTTCTTGAAGGAAAGATGTAACTCTGTGAGATGAATTAACAGAACACAGAGCAGTTTCTCAGAAAGCTTCTTCCAGTTTTGAACGGAAGATATTTCTTTTTCACCATAGCCCTCTGGGCTTCCAAATATCCTTTGCCAATTCCACAAGAACAGCCTTAGCGAAGGCTTCTTGAAGGGAAAGATGTAACTCTGTGAGATGAATTAACAGAACACAGAGCAGTTTCTCAGAAACCTTCTTTCCAGTTTTGAACGGAAGATATTTCCTTTTTCACCATAGCCCTATGGGCTTCCAAATATCCTTTGCCAATTCCACAAGAACAGCCTTAGAAAGGCTTCTTGAAGGGAAGATGTAACTCTGTGAGATGAATTAACAGAACACAGAGCAGTTTCTCAGAAAGCTTCTTTCCAGTTTTGAACGGAAGATATTTCCTTTTTCACCATAGCCCTCTATGGGCTTCCAAATATCCCTTTGCCAATACCACAAGAACAGCCTTAGCGAAAGGCTTCCTGAAGGGAAAGATGTAACTCTGTGAGATGAATTAACAGAACACAGAGCAGTTTCTCAGAAAGCTTCTTTCCAGTTTTGAACGGAAGATATTTCCTTTTTCACCATAGCCCTCTATGGGCTTCCAAATATCCTTGCCAATCCACAAGAACAGCCTTAGTGAAAGGCTTCTTGAAGGGAAAGATGTAACTCTGTGAGATGAATTAACAGAACACAGAGCAGTTTCTCAGAAAGCTTCTTTCCAGTTTTGAACGGAAGATATTTCCTTTTTCACCATAGCCCTCTATGGGCTTCCAAATATCCTTTGCCAATTCCACAAGAACAGCCTTAGCGAAAGGCTTCTTGAAGGGAAAGATGTAACTCTGTGAGATGAATTAACAGAACACAGAGCAGTTTCTCAGAAAGCTTTTTTCCAGTTTTGAACGGAAGATATTTCCTTTTTCACCATAGCCTCTATGGGCTTCCAAATATCCTTTGCCAATTCCACAAGAACAGCCTTAGCGAAAAGGCTTATTGAAGGAAAGATGTAACCTGTGAGATGAATTAACAGAACACAGAGCAGTTTCTCAGAAAGCTTCTTTCCAGTTTTGAACGGAAGATATTTCCTTTTTCTCCATAGCCCTCTATGGGCTTCCAAATATCCCTTGAATTCCACAAGAACAGCCTTAGGAAAGGCTTGAAGGGAAAGATGTAACTCTGTGAGATGAATTAACAGAACACAGAGCAGTTTCTCAGAAAGTTCTTTCCAGTTTTGAACGGAAGATATTTCCTTTTTCTCCATAGCCCTCTATGGGCTTCCAAACATCCTTTGCAATTCCACAAGAACAGCCTTAGCGAAAAGGCTTGAAGGAAAGATGTAACTCTGTGAGATGAATTAACAGAACACAGAGCAGTTTCTCAGAAAGCTTCTTTCCAGTTTTGAACGGAAGATATTTCCTTTTTCACCATAGCCTCTATGGGCTTCCAAATATCCCTTGCAATTCCACAAGAACAGTTCTTAGCGAAAGGCTTCTGAAGGAAAGATGTAACTCTGTGAGATGAATTAACAGAACACAGAGCAGTTTCTCAGAAAGCTTCTTCCAGTTTTGAACGGAAGATATTTCCTTTTTCACCATAGCCCTCTATGGGCTTCCAAATATCCCTTTGCCAATACAAGAACAGCTTAGCGAAAGGCTTTTGAAGGAAAGATGTAACTCTGTGAGATGAATTAACAGAACACAGAGCAGTTTCTCAGAAAGCTTCTTTCCAGTTTTGAACGGAAGATATTTCCTTTTTCACCATAGCCCTCTATGGGCTTCCAAATATCCCTTTGCCAATTCCACAAGAACAGCCTTAGCGAAAGGCTTCTTGAAGGGAAAGATGTAACTCTGTGAGATGAATTAACAGAACACAGAGCAGTTTCTCAGAAAGCTTCTTTCCAGTTTTGAACGGAAGATATTTCCTTTTTCACCATAGCCCTATGGGCTTCCAAATATCCTTTGCTAACTCCATAAGAACAGACTTAGCGAAAGGCTTCTTGAAGGGAAAGATGTAACGCTGTGAGATGAATTAACAGAACACAGAGCAGTTTCTCAGAAAGCTTCTTTCCAGTTTTGAACGGAAGATATTTCCTTTTTCACCATAGCCCTCTATGGGCTTCCAAATATCCCTTGCCAATTCCACAAGAACAGCCTTAGCGAAAGGCTTCTTGAAGGAAAGATGTAACTCTGTGAGATGAATTAACAGAACACAGAGCAGTTTCTCAGAAAGCTTCTTTCCAGTTTTGAACGGAAGATATTTCCTTTTCACCATAGCCCTCTATGGGCTTCCAAATATCCTTTGCCAATTCCACAAGAACAGCCTTAGCGAAAGGCTTCTTGAAGGGAAAGATGTAACTCTGTGAGATGAATTAACAGAACACAGAGCAGTTTCTCAGAAAGCTTCTTTCCAGTTTTGAACGGAAGATATTTCCTTTTTCTCCATAGCCCTCTATGGGCTTCCAAATATCCCTTTGCCAATTCCACAAGAACAGCCTTAGCGAAAGGCTTCTTGAAGGGAAAGATGTAACTCTGTGAGATGAATTAACAGAACACAGAGCAGTTTCTCAGAAAGCTTTTTCCAGTTTTGAACGGAAGATATTTCCTTTTTCACCATAGCCCTCTATGGGATTCCAAATATCCTTGCCAATTCCACAAGAACAGCCTTAGCGAAAGGCTTTTTGAAGGAAAGATGTAACTCTGTGAGATGAATTAACAGAACACAGAGCAGTTTCTCAGAAAGCTTTTTCCAGTTTTGAACGGAAGATATTTCCTTTTTCACCATAGCCCTCTATGGGCTTCCAAATATCCTTTGCCAATTCCACAAGAACAGTTTTAGCGAAAGGCTTTTGAAGGAAACATGTAACTCTGTGAGATGAATTAACAGAACACAGAGCAGTTTCTCAGAAAGCTTCTTCCAGTTTTGAACGGAAGATATCTTTTTCACCATAGCTATGGGCTTCCAAATATCCCTTTGCAATTCCACAAGAACAGCCTTAGCGAAAGGCTTCTGAAGGGAAAGATGTAACCTGTGAGATGAATTAACAGAACACAGAGCAGTTTCTCAGAAAGCTTCTTTCCAGTTTTGAACGGAAGATATTTCCTTTTTCACCATAGCCCTCTATGGGCTTCCAAATATCCCTTGCAATTCCACAAGAACAGCCTTAGCGAAAGGCTTTTTGAAGGAAAGATGTAACTCTGTGAGATGAATTAACAGAACACAGAGCAGTTTCTCAGAAAGCTTCTTTCCAGTTTTGAACGGAAGATATTTCCTTTTTCACCATAGCCCTCTATGGGCTTCCAAATATCCTTTGCCAATTCCACAAGAACAGCCTTAGCGAAAGGCTTCTTGAAGGAAAGATGTAACTCTGTGAGATGAATTAACAGAACACAGAGCAGTTTCTCAGAAAGCTTCTTTCCAGTTTTGAACGGAAGATATTTTTTTCACCATAGCCTCTATGGGCTTCCAAATATCCCTTTGCCAATTCCACAAGAACAGCCTTAGCGAAAGGCTTCTTGAAGGAAAGATGTAACTCTGTGAGATGAATTAACAGAACACAGAGCAGTTTCTCAGAAAGCTTCTTTCCAGTTTTGAACGGAAGATATTTTTTTCACCATAGCCCTCTATGGGCTTCCAAATATCCTTTGCCAATTCCACAAGAACAGCCTTAGCGAAAGGCTTCTTGAAGGAAAGATGTAACTCTGTGAGATGAATTAACAGAACACAGAGCAGTTTCTCAGAAAGCTTCTTCCAGTTTTGAACGGAAGATATTTCCTTTTTCACCATAGCCCTCTATGGGCTTCCAAATATCCCTTTGCCAATTCCACAAGAACAGCCTTAGCGAAAGGCTTCTTGAAGGGAAAGATGTAACTCTGTGAGATGAATTAACAGAACACAGAGCAGTTTCTCAGAAAGCTTCTTCCAGTTTTGAACGGAAGATATTTCCTTTTTCACCATAGCCCTCTATGGGCTTCCAAATATCCCTTTGCTAATTCCACAAGAACAGCCTTAGCGAAAGGCTTTTGAAGGAAAGATGTAACTCTGTGAGATGAATTAACAGAACACAGAGCAGTTTCTCAGAAAGCTTCTTCCAGTTTTGAACGGAAGATATTTCCTTTTTCACCATAGCCCTCTATGGGCTTCCAAATATCCTTTGCAATTCCACAAGAACAGCCTTAGCGAAAGGCTTCTTGAAGGGAAAGATGTAACTCTGTGAGATGAATTAACAGAACACAGAGTTTCTCAGAAAGCTTCTTTCCAGTTTTGAACGGAAGATATTTCCTTTTTCACCATAGCCCTCTATGGGCTTCCAAATATCCCTTTGCCAATTCCACAAGAACAGCCTTAGCGAAAGGCTTCTGAAGGGAAAGATGTAACTCTGTGAGATGAATTAACAGAACACAGAGCAGTTTCTCAGAAAGCTTCTTTCCAGTTTTGAACGGAAGATATTTCCTTTTTCACCATAGCCCTCTATGGGCTTCCAAATATCCCTTTGCCAATTCCACAAGAACAGCCTTAGCGAAAGGCTTTTGAAGGAAAGATGTAACTCTGTGAGATGAATTAACAGAACACAGAGCAGTTTCTCAGAAAGCTTTTTCCAGTTTTGAACGGAAGATATTTCCTTTTTCACCATAGCCCTCTATGGGCTTCCAAATATCCCTTTGCCAATTCCACAAGAACAGCCTTAGCGAAAGGCTTCTTGAAGGGAAAGATGTAACTCTGTGAGATGAATTAACAGAACACAGAGCAGTTTCTCAGAAAGCTTCTTCCAGTTTTGAACGGAAGATATTTCCTTTTTCACCATAGCCCTCTATGGGCTTCCAAATATCACTTTGCCAATTCCACAAGAACAGCCTTAGCGAAAGGCTTCTTGAAGGAAAGATGTAACTCTGTGAGATGAATTAACAGAACACAGAGCAGTTTCTCAGAAAGCTTTTTCCAGTTTTGAACGGAAGATATTTCCTTTTTCACCATAGCCCTCTATGGGCTTCCAAATATCCCTTTGCCAATTCCACAAGAACAGCCTTAGCGAAAGGCTTTTGAAGGGAAAGATGTAACTCTGTGAGATGAATTAACAGAACACAGAGCAGTTTCTCAGAAAGCTTCTTTCCAGTTTTGAACGGAAGATATTTCCTTTTTCACCATAGCCCTCTATGGGCTTCCAAATATCCCTTTGCCAATTCCACAAGAACAGCCTTAGCGAAAGGCTTCTTGAAGGAAAGATGTAACTCTGTGAGATGAATTAACAGAACACAGAGCAGTTTCTCAGAAAGCTTCTTTCCAGTTTTGAACGGAAGATATTTCCTTTTTCACCATAGCCCTCTATGGGCTTCCAAATATCCCTTTGCCAATTCCACAAGAACAGCCTTAGCGAAAGGCTTTTTGAAGGGAAAGATGTAACTCTGTGAGATGAATTAACAGAACACAGAGCAGTTTCTCAGAAAGCTCTTTCCAGTTTTGAACGGAAGATATTTCCTTTTTCACCATAGCCTCTATGGGCTTCCAAATATCCCTTTGCCAATTCCACAAGAACAGCCTTAGCGAAAGGCTTCTTGAAGGAAAAATGTAACTCTGTGAGATGAATTAACACAACACAGAGCAGTTTCTCAGAAAGCTTCTTTCCAGTTTTGTACGGAAGATATTTCCTTTTTCACCCTAGCCCTCTATGGGCTTCCAAATATCCCTTTGCCAATTCCACAAGAACAGCCTTAGCGAAAGGCTTCTTGAAGGGAAAGATGTAACTCTGTGAGATGAATTAACAGAACACAGAGCAGTTTCTCAGAAAGCTTCTTTCCAGTTTTGAACGGAAGATATTTTTTTCACCATAGCCTCTATGGGCTTCCAAATATCCCTTTGCAATTCCACAAGAACAGCCTTAGCGAAAGGCTTCTTGAAGGAAAGATGTAACCTGTGAGATGAATTAACAGAACACAGAGCAGTTTCTCAGAAAGCTTCTTTCCAGTTTTGAACGGAAGATATTTCCTTTTTCACCATAGCCTCTATGGGCTTCCAAATATCCTTTGCAAATTCCACAAGAACAGCCTTAGCGAAAGGCTTTTTGAAGGAAAGATGTAACTCTGTGAGATGAATTAACAGAACACAGAGCAGTTTCTCAGAAAGCTTTTTTCCAGTTTTGAACGGAAGATATTTCCTTTTTCACCATAGCCCTCTATGGGCTTCCAAATATCCTTTGCCAATTCCACAAGAACAGCCTTAGCGAAAGGCTTTTGAAGGAAAGATGTAACTCTGTGAGATGAATTAACAGAACACAGAGTTTCTCAGAAAGCTTCTTTCCAGTTTTGAACGGAAGATATTTCTTTTCACCATAGCCCTATGGGCTTCCAAATATCCCTTTGCCAATTCCACAAGAACAGCCTTAGCGAAAGGCTTCTTGAAGGAAAGATGTAACTCTGTGAGATGAATTAACAGAACACAGAGCAGTTTCTCAGAAAGCTTCTTTCCAGTTTTGAACGGAAGATATTTCCTTTTTCACCATAGCCCTCTATGGGCTTCCAAATATCCCTTTGCCAATTCCACAAGAACAGCCTTAGCGAAAGGCTTTTTGAAGGGAAAGATGTAACTCTGTGAGATGAATTAACAGAACACAGAGCAGTTTCTCAGAAAGCTTCTTTCCAGTTTTGAACGGAAGATATTTCCTTTTTCACCATAGCCCTCTATGGGCTTCCAAATATCCTTTGCCAATTCCACAAGAACAGCCTTAGAAAGGTTTATTGAAGGAAAGATGTAACTCTGTGAGATGAATTAACAGAACACAGAGCAGTTTCTCAGAAAGCTTTTTTCCAGTTTTGAACGGAAGATATTTCCTTTTTCACCATAGCCCTATGGGCTTCCAAATATCCCTTTGCCAATTCCACAAGAACAGCCTTAGCGAAAGGTTTCTTGAAGGGAAAGATGTAACTCTGTGAGATGAATTAACAGAACACAGCAGTTTCTCAGAAAGCTTCTTTCCAGTTTTGAACGGAAGATATTTCCTTTTTCACCATAGCCTCTATGGGCTTCCAAATATCCCTTTGCTAATTCCACAAGAACAGTCTTAGCGAAAAGGCTTGAAGGGAAAGATGTAACTCTGTGAGATGAATTAACAGAACACAGAGCAGTTTCTCAAGCTTCTTTCCAGTTTTAACGGAAGATATTTCCTTTTTCACCATAGCCCTCTATGGGCTTCCAAATATCACTTTGCAAATTCCACAAGAACAGTTTTAGCGAAAGGCTTCTTGAAGGGAAAGATGTAACTCTGTGAGATGAATTAACAGAACACAGAGCAGTTTCTCAGAAAGCTTCTTTCCAGTTTTGAACGGAAGATATTTCCTTTTTCACCATAGCCCTCTATGGGCTTCCAAATATCACTTTGCAAATTCCACAAGAACAGCCTTAGCGAAAGGCTTCTTGAAGGGAAAGATGTAACTCTGTGAGATGAATTAACAGAACACAGAGCAGTTTCTCAGAAAGCTTCTTTCCAGTTTTGAACGGAAGATATTTCTTTTCACCATAGCCCTCTATGGGCTTCCAAATATCCTTTGCCAATTCCACAAGAACAGCCTTAGCGAAAGGCTTCTGAAGGGAAAGATGTAACTCTGTGAGATGAATTAACAGAACACAGAGCAGTTTCTCAGAAAGCTTCTTTCCAGTTTTGAACGGAAGATATTTTTTTCACCATAGCCCTCTATGGGCTTCCAAATATCCCTTTGCCAATTCCACAAGAACAGCCTTAGCGAAAGGCTTCTTGAAGGGAAAGATGTAACTCTGTGAGATGAATTAACAGAACACAGAGCAGTTTCTCAGAAAGCTTCTTTCCAGTTTTGAACGGAAGATATTTCCTTTTTCACCATAGCCTCTATGGGCTTCCAAATATCCCTTTGCTAATTCCACAAGAACAGCCTTAGCGAAAGGCTTCTTGAAGGGAAAGATGTAACTCTGTGAGATGAATTAACAGAACACAGAGCAGTTTCTCAGAAAGCTTCTTTCCAGTTTTGAACGGAAGATATTTCCTTTTTCACCATAGCCTTCTATGGGCTTCCAAATATCCCTTTGCCAATTCCACAAGAACAGTTTTAGCGAAAGGCATCTTGAAGGGAAAGATGTAACTCTGTGAGATGAATTAACAGAACACAGAGCAGTTTCTCAGAAAGCTTCTTTCCGGTATTGAACGGAAGATATTTCGTTTTTCACCATAGCCCTCTATGGGCTTCCAAATATCACTTTGCCAATTCCACAAGAACAGCCTTAGCGAAAGGCTTCTTGAAGGGAAAGATGTAACTCTGTGAGATGAATTAACAGAACACAGAGCAGTTTCTCAGAAAGCTTCTTTCCAGTTTTGAACGGAAGATATTTCCTTTTTCACCATAGCCTCTATGGGCTTCCAAATATCCCTTTGCCAATTCCACAAGAACAGCCTTTAGCAAAAGGCTTGAAGGAAAGATGTAACTCTGTGAGATGAATTAACAGAACACAGAGCAGTTTCAGAAAGCTTTTTCCAGTTTTGAACGGAAGATATTTTTCACCATAGCCCTCTATGGGCTTCCAAATATCACTTTGCAAATTCCACAAGAACAGTCTTAGCGAAAGGCTTCTTGAAGGGAAAGATGTAACTCTGTGAGATGAATTAACAGAACACAAAGCAGTTTCTCAGAAAGCTTCTTTCCAGTTTTGAACGGAAGATATTTCCTTTTTCACCATAGCCCTCTATGGGCTTCCAAATATCCCTTTGCAAATTCCACAAGAACAGCCTTAGCGAAAGGCTTCTTGAAGGGAAAGATGTAACTCTGTGAGATGAATTAACAGAACACAGAGCAGTTTCTCAGAAAGCTTCTTTCCAGTTTTGAACGGAAGATATTTCCTTTTTCACCATAGCCCTCTATGGGCTTCCAAATATCACTTTGCCAATTCCACAAGAACAGCCTTAGCGAAAGGCTTCTTGAAGGGAAAGATGTAACTCTGTGAGATGAATTAACAGAACACAGAGCAGTTTCTCAGAAAGCTTCTTTCCAGTTTTGAACGGAAGATATTTTTTTCACCATAGCCTCTATGGGCTTCCAAATATCCTTTGCCAATTCCACAAGAACAGCCTTAGCGAAAGGTTTCTTGAAGGGAAAGATGTAACTCTGTGAGATGAATTAACAGAACACAGAGCAGTTTCTCAGAAAGCTTTTTTCCAGTTTTGAACGGAAGATATTTCCTTTTTCACCATAGCCCTATGGGCTTCCAAATATCACTTGCCAATTCCACAAGAACAGCCTTAGCGAAAGGCTTCTTGAAGGGAAAGATGTAACTCTGTGAGATGAATTAACAGAACACAGAGCAGTTTCTCAGAAAGCTTTTTTCCAGTTTTGAACGGAAGATATTTCCTTTTTCACCATAGCCCTCTATGGGCTTCCAAATATCCTTTGCCAATTCCACAAGAACAGCCTTAGCGAAAGGCTTCTTGAAGGGAAAGATGTAACTCTGTGAGATGAATTAACAGAACACAGAGCAGTTTCTCAGAAAGCTTCTTTCCAGTTTTGAACGGAAGATATTTCCTTTTCACCATAGCCTCTATGGGCTTCCAAATATCCCTTTGCCAATTCCACAAGAACAGCCTTAGCAAAAGGCTTCTTGAAGGGAAAGATGTAACTCTGTGAGATGAATTAACAGAACACAGAGCAGTTTCTCAGAAAGCTTCTTTCCAGTTTTGAACGGAAGATATTTCCTTTTTCACCATAGCCCTCATGGGCTTCCAAATATCCCTTTGCCAATTCCACAAGAACAGCCTTAGCGAAAGGCTTTTTGAAGGAAAGATGTAACTCTGTGAGATGAATTAACAGAACACAGAGCAGTTTCTCAGAAAGCTTTTTCCAGTTTTGAACGGAAGATATTTCCTTTTTCACCATAGCCTCTATGGGCTTCCAAATATCCCTTTGCCAATTCCACAAGAACAGCCTTAGCGAAAGGCTTCTTGAAGGAAAGATGTAACTCTGTGAGATGAATTAACAGAACACAGAGCAGTTTCTCAGAAAGCTTCTTCCAGTTTTGAACGGAAGATATTTCCTTTTTCACCATAGCCCTCTATGGGCTTCCAAATATCCTTTGCAAATTCCACAAGAACAGCCTTAGCGAAAGGCTTCTTGAAGGAAAGATGTAACTCTGTGAGATGAATTAACAGAACACAGAGCAGTTTCTCAGAAAGCTTCTTTCCAGTTTTGAACGGAAGATATTTCCTTTTTCACCATAGCCTCTATGGGCTTCCAAATATCCCTTTGCCAATTCCACAAGAACAGCCTTAGCGAAAGGCTTCTTGAAGGGAAAGATGTAACTCTGTGAGATGAATTAACAGAACACAGAGCAGTTTCTCAGAAAGCTTCTTTCCAGTTTTGAACGGAAGATATTTCCTTTTTCACCATAGCCCTCTAGGGCTTCCAAATATCCTTTGAATTCCACAAGAACAGCCTTAGCGAAAGGCTTCTTGAAGGAAAGATGTAACTCTGTGAGATGAATTAACAGAACACAGAGCAGTTTCTCAGAAAGCTTCTTTCCAGTTTTGAACGGAAGATATTCCTTTTTCACCATAGCCCTCATGGGCTTCCAAATATCCCTTAAATTCCACAAGAACAGCCTTAGCGAAAGGCTTCTTGAAGGAAAGATGTAACTCTGTGAGATGAATTAACAGAACACAGAGCAGTTTCAGAAAGCTTCTTTCCAGTTTTGAACGGAAGATATTTCCTTTTTCACCATAGCCCTCTATGGGCTTCCAAATATCCTTTGCCAATTCCACAAGAACAGCCTTAGCGAAAGGCTTCTTGAAGGGAAAGATGTAACTCTGTGAGATGAATTAACAGAACACAGAGCAGTTTCTCAGAAAGCTTCTTTCCAGTTTTGAACGGAAGATATTTCCTTTTTCACCATAGCCCTCTATGGGCTTCCAAATATCCCTTTGCAATTCCACAAGAACAGCCTTAGCGAAAGGCTTCTTGAAGGGAAAGATGTAACTCTGTGAGATGAATTAACAGAACACAGAGCAGTTTCTCAGAAAGCTTCTTTCCAGTTTTGAACGGAAGATTTTTCTTTAATTTATTTATTATTATTAAACTTCGTTGGGTACATGTGCACAATGTGCAGGTTTCTACATATGTATATTTGTGCCATGTTGGTGCTGCACCCATCAACCCGTCATTTAGAAAGGTATAACTCCAATGCAATCCCTCCCCTCCCTCCCCATGATAGGCCCCGTGTGTGATGTTCTCTTCCCGAGTCCAAGTGATCTCATTGTTCAGTTCCCACCTATGAGTGAGAACATGCGGTGTTTGGTTTTCTGTTCTTGTGATAGTTTGCTAAGAATGATGGTTTCCAGCTGCATCCATGTCCCTACAAAGGACGCAAACTCATCCTTTTAATGGCTGCATAGTATTCCATGGTGTATGTGCCACATTTTCTTAATCCAATCTGTCACTGATGGACATTTGGGTTGATTCCAAGTCTTTGTTATTAGGAATAGTGCTGCAATAAACATACGTGTGCATGTGTCTTTATAGCAGCATAATTTATAATCCTTTGGGTATATACCTAGTAATGGGATGGTTGGGTCATATGGTACATCTAGTTCTAGATCCTTGAGGAATCGCCATACTGTTTTCCATAATGGTTGAACTAGTTTACAATCCCACCAACAGTGTAAAAGTGTTCCTATTTCTCCACATCCTCTCCAGCACCTGTTGTTTCCTGACTTTTGAATGATCGCCATTCTAACTGGTGTGAGATGGTATCTCATTGTGGTTTTGATTTGCATTTCTCTGATGGCCAGTGATGATGAGCATTTTTTCATGTGTCTGTTGGCTGTATGAATGTCTTCTTTGAGAAATGTCTGTTCATATCCTTTGCCCACTTTTGATGGGGTTGTTTGTTTTTTCTTGTAAATTTGTTGAGTTCTTTGTAGGTTCTGGATATTAGCCCTTTGTCAGATGAGTAGATTGCAAAAATTTTCTCCCATTCTGTAGGTTGCCTGTTCACTCTGATGGTAGTTTCTTTTGCTGTGCAGAAGCTCTTTAGTTTAATGAGATCCCATTTGTCAATTTTGGCTTTGCTGCCGTTGTTTTTGGTGTTTTAGACATGAAGTCTTTGCCCATGCCTATGTCCTGAATGGTACTACCTAGGTTTTCCTCTAGGATTTTTATGGTATTAGGTCTAACATTTAAGTCTCTAATCCATCTTGAATTAATTTTCGTATAAGGAGTAAGGAAAGGATCCAGTTTCAGCTTACTTATGGCTAGCCAATTTTCCCAGCACCATTTATTAAATAGGGAATCCTTTCCCATTTCTTGTTTCTCTCAGGTTTGTCAAAGATCAGATGGCTGTAGATGTGGTATTATTTCTGAGGACTCTGTTCTGTTCCATTGGTCTATATCTCTGTTTTGGTACCAGTACCATGCTGTTTTGGTTACTGTAGCCTTGTAGTATAGTTTGAAGTCAGGTAGCGTGATGCCTCCAGCTTTGTTCTTTTGACTTAGGATTGTCTTGGAGATGCGGGCTCTTTTTGGTTCCATATGAACTTTAAAGCAGTTTTTTCCAATTCTGTGAAGAAGCTCATTGGTAGCTTGATGGGGATGGCATTGAATCTATAAATTACCTTGGGCAGTATGGCCATTTTCACGATATTGATTCTTCCTATCCATGAGCATGGTATGTTCTTCCATTTGTTTGTGTCCTCTTTATTTCACTGAGCAGTGGTTTGTAGTTCTCCTTGAAGAGGTCCTTACATCCCTTGTAAGTTGGATTCCTAGGTATTTTATTCTCTTTGAAGCAATTGTGAATGGAAGTTCATTCCTGATTTGGCTCTCTGTTTGACCCAACACTATGTTGAATAGGAGTGGTGAGAGGGCATCCCTGTCTGCCAGTTTTCAAAGGAATTTTTCCAGTTTTTGCCCATTCAGTATGATATTGGCTGTGGGTTTGTCATAAAATAGCTCTTATGATTTTGAGGTACGTTCCATCAATACCGAATTTATTGAGCGCTTTTAGCATGAAGGGCTGTTGAATTTTGTCAAAAGCCTTTTCTGCATCTATTGAGATAATGATGTGGTTCTTGTCTTTGGTTCTGTTTATATGCTGGATTATGTTTATTGATTTGCGAATGTTGAACCAGCCTTGCATCCAGGGATGAAGCCCACTTGATCATGGTGGATAAGCTTTTGATGTGCTGCAGACTCCTGCTCAAGTGGGTCCCTGACCCTGAGTAGCCTAACTGGGAGACATCCTCCACTAGGGCAGTCTGACACCCACACCTCACAGGGTGGAGTACACCCCTGAGAGGAAGCTTCCAAAGCAAGAATCAGACAGGTACACTCGCTGTTCAGAAATATTCTATCTTCTGCAGCCTCTGCTGCTGATACCCAGGCAAACAGGGTCTGGAGTGGACCTCAAGCAATCTCCTAGCTACAACCTACAGCTGAGGATCCTGACTGTTAGAAGGAAAGCTATCAAACAGGAAGGACACACACCAAAACCCCATCAGTACATCACCATCATCAAAGACCAGAGGCAGATAAAACCACAAAGATGGGGAAAAGCAGGGCAGAAAAGCTGGGAATTCAAAAATAAGAGCGCATCTCCCGGCAAAGGAGCGCAGCTCATCGCCAGCAACGGATCAAAGCTGGACGGAGAATGACTTCGACGAGATGAGAGAAGAAGGCTTCAGTCCATCAAATTTCTCAGAGCTAAAGGAGGAATTACGACCCAGCGCAAAGAAACTAAAAATCTTGAAAAAAGTGGAAGAATTGATGGCTAGAGTAATTAATGCAGAGAAGCTCACAAACGAAATGAAAGAGACGAAAACCATGGCACGAGAAATACGTGACAAATGCACAAGCTTCAGTAACCGACTCGATCAACTGGAAGAAAGAATGTCAGCGATGGAGGATCAAATGAATGAAATGAAGCGAGAAGAGAAACCAAAAGAAAAAGAAGAAAAGAAATGAACAAAGCCTGCAAGAAGTATGGGATTATGTAAAAGACCAAATCTACGTCTGATTGGGGTGCCTGAAAGTGAGGGGAAAATGGAACCAAGTTGGAAAACACTCTTCAGGATATCATCCAGGAGAACTTCCCAACCTAGTAGGGCAGGCCAACATTCAAATCCAGGAAATACAGAGAACGCCACAAAGATACTCGAGAAGAGCAACCCAAGACACATAATTGCCAGATTCACCAAAGTTGAAATGAAGGAAAAATCTTAAGGGCAGCCAGAGAGAAAGGTCGGTTACCCACAAAGGGAAGCCCATCAGACTAACAGCAGATCTCTCGGCAGAAACTCTTCAAGCCAGAAGAGAGTGGGGCCAATATTCAACATTCTTAAAGAAAAGAATTTTAAACCCAGGATTTTATATCCAGCCAAACTAAGTTTCATAAGTGAAGGAGAAATAAAATCCTTTACAGATAAGCAAATGCTTAGGATTTTGTCACCACTAGGCCTGCCTTACAAGAGACCCTGAAGGAAGCACTAAACATGGAAAGGAACAACCGTACCAGCCATTGCAAAACATGCCAAAATGTAAAGACCATCAAGGCTAGGAAGAAACTGCATCAACTAACGAGCAAAATAACCAGTTAATATCATAATGGCAGGATCAAGTTCACACATAACAATCTTAACCTTAAATGTAAATGGACTAAATGCTCCAATTAAAAGACACAGACTGGCAAACTGGATAAAGAGTCAAGACCCATCAGTCTGCTGTATTCAGGAGACCCATCTCACGCAGAGAGACATACATAGGCTCAAAATAAAGGGATGGAGGAAGATTTACCAAGCAAATGGAGAACAAAAAAGCGGGGTTGCAATACTAGTCTCTGATAAAACAGACTTTAAACCATCAAAGATCAAAAGAGACAAAGAAGGCCATTACATAATGGTAAAGGGATCAATTCAACAGGAAGAGCTAACTATCCTAAATATATATGCACCCAATACAGGAGCACCCAGATTCATAAAGCAAGTCCTTAGAGACTTACAAAGAGACTTAGACTCATACAATAATAATGGGAGACTTCAACACTCCACTGTCAACATTAGACAGATCAACGAGACAGAAAGTTAACAAGGAGATCCAGGAATTGAACTCATCTCTGCAGCAAGCAGACCTAATAGACATCTATAGAACTCTCCACCCCAAATCAACAGAATATACATTCTTCTCAGCACCACATCGTACTTACTCCAAAATTGACCACGTAATTGGAAGTAAAGCACCTCAGCAAATGTACAAGAACAGAAATTATAACAAACTGTCTCTCAGACCACAGTGCAATCAAATTAGAACTCAGGACTAAGAAACTCAATCAAAACCGCTCAACTACATGGAAACTGAACAACCTGCTCCTGAATGACTACTGGGTACATAACGAAATGAAGGCAGAAATAAAGATGTTCTTTGAAACCAATGAGAACAAAGATACAACATACCAGAATCTCTGGGACACATTTAAAGCAGTGTGTAGAGGGAAATTTATAGCACTAAATGCCCACAAGAGAAAGCAGGAAAGATCTAAAATTGACACTCTAACATCGCAATTAAAAGAACTAGAGAAGCAAGAGCAAACACATTCGAAAGCTAGCAGAAGGCAAGAAATAACTAAGATCAGAGCAGAACTGAAGGAGATAGAGACACAAAAACCCTCCAAAAATCAATGAATCCAGGAGTTGGTTTTTGAAAAGATCAACAAAATTGACAGACCACTAGCAAGACTAATAAAGAAGAAAAGAGAGAAGAATCAAATCGACGCAATTAAAAATGATAAAGGGATATCACCACCGACCCCACAGAAATACAAACTACCATCAGAGAATACTATAAACACCTCTACGCAAATAAACTGGAAAATCTAGAAGAAATGGATAATTTCCTGGACACTTACACTCTTCCAAGACTAAACCAGGAAGAAGTTGAATCCCTGAATAGACCAATAGTAGGCTCTGAAATTGAGGCAATAATTAATAGCCTACCAACCAAAAAAGTCCAGGACCAGATGGATTCACAGCTGAATTCTACCAGAGGTACAAGGAGGAGCTGGTACCATTCCTTCTGAAACTATTCCAATCAATAGAAAAAGAGGGAATCCTCCCTAACTCATTTTATGAGGCCAACATCATCCTGATACCAAAGCCTGGCAGAGACACAAAAAAAGAGAATTTAGACCAATATCCCTGATGAACATCGATGCAAAAATCCTCAGGCTTCCTGAATGGAAACATGTAACTCTGTGAGATGAATTCACAGAGCAGTTTCTCAGAAAGCTTCTTCCAGTTTTCAACGGAAGATATTTCCTTTTTCACCATAGCCCTCTATGGGCTTCCAAATATCCCTTTGCCAATTCCACAAGAACAGCCTTAGAGAAAGGCTTTTGAAGGGAAAGATGTAACTGTGAGATGAATTAACAGAACACAGAGCAGTTTCTCAGAAAGCTTCTTTCCAGTTTTGAACGGAAGATATTTCCTTTTTCACCATAGCCCTCTATGGGCTTCCAAATATCCTTTGCCAATTCCACAAGAACAGCCTTAGAAAGGCTTCTTGAAGGAAAGATGTAACTCTGTGAGATGAATTAACAGAACACAGAGCAGTTTCTCAGAAAGCTTCTTTCCAGTTTTGAACGGAAGATATTTCCTTTTTCACCATAGCCCTATGGGCTTCCAAATATCCTTTGCCAACTCCACAAGAACAGCCTTAGCGAAGGCTTCTTGAAGGGAAAGATGTAACTCTGTGAGATGAATTAACAGAACACAGAGCAGTTTCTCAAAATGCTTCTTTCCAGTTTTGAACGGAAGATATTTCCTTTTCACCATAGCCCTCTATGGGCTTCCAAATATCCTTTGCCAATTCCACAAGAACAGACTTAGCGAAAGGCTTCTTGAAGGAAAGATGTAACTCTGTGAGATGAATTAACAGAACACAGAGCAGTTTCTCAGAAAGCTTCTTTCCAGTTTTGAACGGAAGATATTTCCTTTTTCACCATAGCCCTCTATGGGCTTCCAAATATCCTTTGCCAATTCCACAAGAACAGTCTTAGCGAAAGGCTTTTTGAAGGGAAAGATGTAACTCTGTGAGATGAATTAACAGAACACAGAGCAGTTTCTCAGAAAGCTTCTTCCAGTTTTGAACGGAAGATATTTCCTTTTTCACCATAGCCTCTATGGGCTTCCAAATATCCTTGCCAATTCCACAAGAACAGCCTTAGCGAAAGGCTTCTTGAAGGGAAAGATGTAACTCTGTGAGATGAATTAACAGAACACAGAGCAGTTTCTCAGAAAGCTTCTTCCAGTTTTGAACGGAAGATATTTCCTTTTTCACCATAGCCCTCATGGGCTTCCAAATATCACTTTGCCAATTCCACAAGAACAGCCTTAGCGAAAGGCTTCTTGAAGGAAAGATGTAACTCTGTGAGATGAATTAACAGAACACAGAGCAGTTTCTCAGAAAGCTTCTTTCCAGTTTTGCGGAAGATATTTCCTTTTTCACCATAGCCTCTATGGGCTTCCAAATATCCTTTGCCAATTCCACAAGAACAGCCTTAGTGAAAGGCTTCTTGAAGGAAAGATGTAACTCTGTGAGATGAATTAACAGAACACAGAGCAGTTTCTCAGAAAGCTTCTTTCCAGTTTTTAACGGAAGATATTTCCTTTTTCACCATAGCCCTCTATGGGCTTCCAAATATCCTTTGCCAATTCCACAAGAACAGCATTAGCGAAAAGGCTTGAAGGAAAGATGTAACTCTGTGAGATGAATTAACAGAACACAGAGCAGTTTCTCAGAAAGCTTTTTCCAGTTTTGAACGGAAGATATTTCCTTTTTCACCATAGCCTCTATGGGCTTCCAAATATCCTTTGCTAATTCCACAAGAACAGCCTTAGCGAAAGGCTTTTTGAAGGAAAGATGTAACTCTGTGAGATGAATTAACAGAACACAGAGCAGTTTCTCAGAAAGCTTCTTTCCAGTTTTGAACGGAAGATATTTCCTTTTTCACCATAGCCCTCTATGGGCTTCCAAATATCCTTTGCCAATTCCACAAGAACAGCCTTAGCGAAAGGCTTCTTGAAGGAAAGATGTAACTCTGTGAGATGAATTAACAGAACACAGAGCAGTTTCTCAGAAAGCTTCTTTCCAGTTTTGAACGGAAGATATTTCCTTTTTCACCATAGCCTCTATGGGCTTCCAAATATCACTTGCCAATTCCACAAGAACAGCATTAGCGAAAGGCTTCTTGAAGGGAAAGATGTAACTCTGTGAGATGAATTAACAGAACACAGAGCAGTTTCTCAGAAAGCTTTTTCCAGTTTTGAACGGAAGATATTTCCTTTTTCACCATAGCCCTCTATGGGCTTCCAAATATCCTTTGCCAATTCCACAAGAACAGCCTTAGCGAAAGGCTTCCTGAAGGAAAGATGTAACTCTGTGAGATGAATTAACAGAACACAGAGCAGTTTCTCAGAAAGCTTCTTTCCAGTTTTTAACGGAAGATATTTCCTTTTTCACCATAGCCCTCTATGGGCTTCCAAATATCCTTTGCCAACTCCACAAGAACAGACTTAGTGAAAGGCTTCTTGAAGGGAAAGATGTAACTCTGTGAGATGAATTAACAGAACACAAAGCAGTTTCTCAGAAAGCTTCTTTCCAGTTTTAACGGAAGATATTTCCTTCACCATAGCCCTATGGGCTTCCAAATATCCTTTGCCAATTCCACAAGAACAGCCTTAGCAAAGGCTTCTTGAAGGAAAGATGTAACTCTGTGAGATGAATTAACAGAACACAGAGCAGTTTCTCAGAAAGCTTCTTTCCAGTTTTGAACGGAAGATATTTCCTTTTTCACCATAGCCCTCTATGGGCTTCCAAATATCCTTTGCCAATTCCACAAGAACAGCCTTAGCGAAAGGCTCTTGAAGGGAAAGATGTAACTCTGTGAGATGAATTAACAGAACACAGCAGTTTTCAGAAACCTTCTTTCCAGTTTTGAACGGAAGTTATTTCCTTTTTCACCATAGCCCTCATGGGCTTCAAAATATCCCTTTGAAAGTTCCACAAGAACAGCCTTAGCGAAAGGCTTCTTGAAGGAAAGATGTAACTCTGTGAGATGAATTAACAGAACACAGAGCAGTTTCTCAGAAAGCTTCTTTCCAGTTTTTAACGGAAGATATTTCCTTCACCATAGCCCTCTATGGGCTTCCAAATATCCCTTTGCCAATTCCACAAGAACAGCCTTAGCGAAAGGCTTCTTGAAGGAAAGATGTAACTCTGTGAGATGAATTAACAGAACACAGAGCAGTTTCTCAGAAAGCTTCTTTCCAGTTTTGAACGGAAGATATTTCCTTTTTCACCATAGCCCTCTATGGGCTTCCAAATATCCTTTGCCAATTCCACAAGAACAGCCTTAGCGAAAGGCTTCTTGAAGGGAAAGATGTAACTCTGTGAGATGAATTAACAGAACACAGAGCAGTTTCTCAGAAAGCTTCTTCCAGTTTTGAACGGAAGATATTTCCTTTTTCACCATAGCCCTCTAGGGCTTCCAAATATCCTTTGCCAATTCCACAAGAACAGCCTTAGCGAAAGGCTTCTTGAAGGAAAGTGTAACTCTGTGAGATGAATTAACAGAACACAGAGCAGTTTCTCAGAAAGCTTCTTTCCAGTTTTGAACGGAAGATATTTCCTTTTTCACCATAGCCCTATGGGCTTCCAAATATCCTTTGCCAATTCCACAAGAACAGCCTTAGCGAAAGGCTTTTTGAAGGAAAGATGTAACTCTGTGAGATGAATTAACAGAACACAGAGCAGTTTCTCAGAAAGCTTCTTTCCAGTTTTGAACGGAAGATATTTCCTTTTTCACCATAGCCTCTATGGGCTTCCAAATATCCTTGCCAATTCCACAAGAACAGCCTTAGCGAAAGGCTTCTTGAAGGAAAGATGTAACTCTGTGAGATGAATTAACAGAACACAGAGCAGTTTCTCAGAAAGCTTCTTTCCAGTTTTGAACGGAAGATATTTTTTTCACCATAGCCCTCTATGGGCTTCCAAATATCCTTTGCAATTCCACAAGAACAGCCTTAGCGAAAGGCTTTTTGAAGGGAAAGATGTAACTCTGTGAGATGAATTAACAGAACACAGCAGTTTCTCAGAAAGCTTCTTTCCAGTTTTGAACGGAAGATATTTCCTTTTTCACCATAGCCCTCTATGGGCTTCCAAATATCACTTTGCAATTCCACAAGAACAGCCTTAGCGAAAAGGCTTGAAGGGAAAGATGTAACTCTGTGAGATGAATTAACAGAACACAGAGCAGTTTCTCAGAAAGCTTCTTTCCAGTTTTGAACGGAAGATATTTCCTTTTTCACCATAGCCTCTATGGGCTTCCAAATATCACTTTGCAATTCCACAAGAACAGCCTTAGCGAAAGGCTTTTTGAAGGGAAAGATGTAACCTGTGAGATGAATTAACAGAACACAGAGCAGTTTCTCAGAAAGCTTCTTTCCAGTTTTGAACGGAAGATATTTCTTTTTCACCATAGCCTCTATGGGCTTCCAAATATCCTTTGCATTCCACAAGAACAGCCTTAGCGAAAGGCTTCTTGAAGGGAAAGATGTAACTCTGTGAGATGAATTAACAGAACACAGAGCAGTTTCTCAGAAAGCTTCTTTCCAGTTTTGAACGGAAGATATTTTTTTCACCATAGCCCTCTATGGGCTTCCAAATATCCTTTGCAATTCCACAAGAACAGCCTTAGCGAAAGGCTTTTTGAAGGAAAGATGTAACTCTGTGAGATGAATTAACAGAACACAGAGCAGTTTCTCAGAAAGCTTCTTTCCAGTTTTGAACGGAAGATATTTCCTTTTCACCATAGCCCTCTATGGGCTTCCAAATATCCTTTGCCAATTCCACAAGAACAGCCTTAGCGAAAGGCTTTTTGAAGGGAAAGATGTAACTCTGTGAGATGAATTAACAGAACACAGAGCAGTTTCTCAGAAAGCTTCTTCCAGTTTTGAACGGAAGATATTTCCTTTTTCACCATAGCCTCTATGGGCTTCCAAATATCACTTTGCCAATTCCACAAGAACAGCCTTAGCGAAAGGCTTCTTGAAGGAAAGATGTAACTCTGTGAGATGAATTAACAGAACACAGAGCAGTTTCTCAGAAAGCTTCTTTCCAGTTTTAACGGAAGATATTTCCTTTTTCACCATAGCCCTCTATGGGCTTCCAAATATCCTTTGCAATTCCACAAGAACAGCCTTAGCGAAAGGCTTTTTGAAGGAAAGATGTAACTCTGTGAGATGAATTAACAGAACACAGAGCAGTTTCTCAGAAAGCTTCTCCAGTTTTGAACGGAAGATATTTCCTTTTTCACCATAGCCCTCTATGGGCTTCCAAATATCACTTGCCAATTCCACAAGAACAGCCTTAGCGAAAGGCTTCTTGAAGGGAAAGATGTAACTCTGTGAGATGAATTAACAGAACACAGAGCAGTTTCTCAGAAAGCTTCTTTCCAGTTTTGAACGGAAGATATTTTTTTCACCATAGCCCTCTATGGGCTTCCAAATATCACTTTGCCAATTCCACAAGAACAGCCTTAGCGAAAGGCTTCTTGAAGGAAAGATGTAACTCTGTGAGATGAATTAACAGAACACAGAGCAGTTTCTCAGAAAGCTTCTTTCCAGTTTTGAACGGAAGATATTTCCTTTTTCACCATAGCCCTCTATGGGCTTCCAAATATCCTTTGCCAATTCCACAAGAACAGCCTTAGCGAAAGGCTTCTTGAAGGGAAAGATGTAACTCTGTGAGATGAATTAACAGAACACAGAGCAGTTTCTCAGAAAGCTTTTTCCAGTTTTGAACGGAAGATATTTCCTTTTTCACCATAGCCCTCTATGGGCTTCCAAATATCACTTTGCAATTCCACAAGAACAGCCTTAGCGAAAAGGCTTGAAGGGAAAGATGTAACTCTGTGAGATGAATTAACAGAACACAGAGCAGTTTCTCAGAAAGCTTCTTTCCAGTTTTGAACGGAAGATATTTTTTTCACCATAGCCCTCTATGGGCTTCCAAATATCCTTTGCCAATTCCACAAGAACAGCCTTAGCGAAAGGCTTCTTGAAGGGAAAGATGTAACTCTGAGATGAATTAACAGAACACAGAGCAGTTTCTCAGAAAGCTTCTTTCCAGTTTTGAACGGAAGATATTTCCTTTTTCACCATAGCCCTCTATGGGCTTCCAAATATCCCTTTGCCAATTCCACAAGAACAGCCTTAGCGAAAGGCTTCTTGAAGGGAAAGATGTAACTCTGTGAGATGAATTAACAGAACACAGAGCAGTTTCTCAGAAAGCTTCTTCCAGTTTTGAACGGAAGATATTTCCTTTTCACCATAGCCCTCTATGGGCTTCCAAATATCACTTTGCCAATTCCACAAGAACAGCCTTAGCGAAAGGCTTCTTGAAGGGAAAGATGTAACTCTGTGAGATGAATTAACAGAACACAGAGCAGTTTCTCAGAAAGCTTCTTTCCAGTTTTTAACGGAAGATATTTCCTTTTTCACCATAGCCCTCTATGGGCTTCCAAATATCACTTTGCTAATTCCACAAGAACAGCCTTAGCGAAAGGCTTCTTGAAGGAAAGATGTAACTCTGTGAGATGAATTAACAGAACACAGAGCAGTTTCTCAGAAAGCTTCTTCCAGTTTTGAACGGAAGATTTCCTTTTTTCACCATAGCCCTCTATGGGCTTCCAAATATCCCTTTGCCAATTCCACAAGAACAGCCTTAGCGAAAGGCTTCTTGAAGGGAAAGATGTAACTCTGTGAGATGAATTAACAGAACACAGAGCAGTTTCTCAGAAAGCTTCTTTCCAGTTTTGAACGGAAGATATTTCCTTTTTCACCATAGCCCTCTATGGGCTTCCAAATATCCCTTTGCAATTCCACAAGAACAGCCTTAGCGAAAGGCTTCTTGAAGGGAAAGATGTAACTCTGTGAGATGAATTAACAGAACACAGAGCAGTTTCTCAGAAAGCTTCTTTCCAGTTTTGAACGGAAGATATTTCCTTTTCACCATAGCCCTCTATGGGCTTCCAAATATCCCTTTGCCAATTCCACAAGAACAGCCTTAGCGAAAGGCTTCTTGAAGGAAAGATGTAACCTGTGAGATGAATTAACAGAACACAGAGCAGTTTCTCAGAAAGCTTCTTTCCAGTTTTGAACGGAAGATATTTCCTTTTTCACCATAGCCCTCTATGGGCTTCCAAATATCCCTTGCCAATTCCACAAGAACAGCCTTAGCGAAAGGCTTTTTGAAGGGAAAGATGTAACTCTGTGAGATGAATTAACAGAACACAGAGCAGTTTCTCAGAAAGCTTCTTTCCAGTTTTGAACGGAAGATATTTCCTTTTTCACCATAGCCCTCTATGGGCTTCCAAATATCCTTTGCCAATTCCACAAGAACAGCCTTAGCGAAAGGCTTCTTGAAGGGAAAGATGTAACTCTGTGAGATGAATTAACAGAACACAGAGCAGTTTCTCAGAAAGCTTTCTTCCAGTTTTGAACGGAAGATATTTCCTTTTTCACCATAGCCATCTATGGGCTTCCAAATATCCTTTGCCAATTCCACAAGAACAGCCTTAGCGAAAGGCTTTTGAAGGGAAAGATGTAACTCTGTGAGATGAATTAACAGAACACAGAGCAGTTTCTCAGAAAGCTTCTTTCCAGTTTTGAACGGAAGATATTTCCTTTCCAACATAGCCCTCTATGGGCTTCCAAATATCCCTTTGCCAATTCCACAAGAACAGCCTTAGCGAAAGGCTTCTTGAAGGGAAAGATGTAACTCTGTGAGATGAATTAACAGAACACAGCAGTTTCTTAGAAAGCTTCTTTCCAGTTTTGAACGGAAGATATTTCTTTTCACCATAGCCTCCATGGGCTTCCAAATATCACTTTGCTAATTCCACAAGAACAGCCTTAGCGAAAGGCTTCTTGAAGGAAAGATGTAACTCTGTGAGATGAATTAACAGAACACAGAGCAGTTTCTCAGAAAGTTTCTTTCCAGTTTTGAACGGAAGATATTTCCTTTTTCACCATAGCCTCTATGGGCTTCCAAATATCCTTTGCTAATTCCACAAGAACAGACTTAGCGAAAGGCTTCTTGAAGGGAAAGATGTAACTCTGTGAGATGAATTAACAGAACACAGAGCAGTTTCTGAAAGCTTCTTTCCAGTTTTGAACGGAAGATATTTTTTTCACCATAGCCCTCTATGGGCTTCCAAATATCCTTTGCCAATTCCACAAGAACAGCCTTAGCGAAAGGCTTCTTGAAGGAAAGATGTAACTCTGTGAGATGAATTAACAGAACACAGAGCAGTTTCTCAGAAAGCTTCTTTCCAGTTTTGAACGGAAGATATTTCCTTTTCACCATAGCCTCTATGGGCTTCCAAATATCCCTTTGCCAATTCCACAAGAACAGCCTTAGCGAAAGGCTTCTTGAAGGGAAAGATGTAACTCTGTGAGATGAATTAACAGAACACAGAGCAGTTTCTCAGAAAGCTTCTTTCCAGTTTTGAACGGAAGATATTTCCTTTTTCACCATAGCCCTCTATGGGCTTCCAAATATCCCTTTGCCAATTCCACAAGAACAGCCTTAGCGAAAGGCTTCTTGAAGGGAAAGATGTAACTCTGTGAGATGAATTAACAGAACACAGAGCAGTTTCTCAGAAACCTTCTTTCCAGTTTTGAACGGAAGATATTTGCTTTTTCACCATAGCCCTCTATGGGCTTCCAAACATCCTTTGCCAATTCCACAAGAACAGCCTTAGCGAAAGGCTTCTTGAAGGAAAGATGTAACTCTGTGAGATGAATTAACAGAACACGGAGCGGTTTCTCAGAAAGCTTCTTTCCAGTTTTGAACGGAAGATATTTCCTTTTTCAACATAGCCCTCTATGGGCTTCCAAATATTCCTTTGCCAATTCCACAAGAACAGCCTTAGCGAAAGGCTTCTGAAGGAAAGATGTAACTCTGTGAGATGAATTAACAGAACACAGAGCAGTTTCTCAGAAAGCTTCTTTCCAGTTTTGAACGGAAGATATTTTTCACCATAGCCCTCTATGGGCTTCCAAATATCCCTTGCTAATTCCACAAGAACAGCCTTAGCGAAAGGCTTCTTGAAGGGAAAGATGTAACTCTGTGAGATGAATTAACAGAACACAGAGCAGTTTCTCAGAAAGCTTCTTTCCAGTTTTGAACGGAAGATATTTCCTTTTTCACCATAGCCCTCTATGGGCTTCCAAATATCCCTTTTCAATTCCACAAGAACAGCCTTAGCGAAAGGCTTCTTGAAGGGAAAGATGTAACTCTGTGAGATGAATTAACAGAACACAGAGCAGTTTCTCAGAAAGCTTCTTTCCAGTTTTGAACGGAAGATATTTCCTTTTCACCATAGCCTCTATGGGCTTCCAAATATCCCTTTGCCAATTCCACAAGAACAGCCTTAGCGAAAGGCTTCTTGAAGGGAAAGATGTAACTCTGTGAGATGAATTAACAGAACACAGAGCAGTTTCTCAGAAAGCTTTTTCCAGTTTTGAACGGAAGATATTTCCTTTTTCACCATAGCCCTCTATGGGCTTCCAAATATCCCTTTGACAATTCCACAAGAACAGCCTTAGCGAAAGGCTTCTTGAAGGAAAGATGTAACTCTGTGAGATGAATTAACAGAACACAGAGCAGTTTCTCAGAAAGCTTCTTTCCAATTTTGAACGGAAGATATTTCCTTTTTCACCATAGCCCTCTATGGGCTTCCAAATATCCTTTGCCAATTCCACAAGAACAGCCTTAGCGAAAGGCTTCCTGAAGGGAAACATGTAACTCTGTGAGATGAATTAAAGAACACAGAGCAGTTTCTCAGAAAGCTTCTTTCCAGTTTTGAACAGAAGATATTTCCTTTTTCACCATAGCCCTCTATGGGCTTCCAAATATCCCTTTGCCAATTCCACAAGAACAGCCTTAGAAAGGCTTTTTGAAGGAAAGATGTAACTCTGTGAGATGAATTAACAGAACACAGAGCAGTTTCTCAGAAAGCTTCTTTCCAGTTTTGAACGGAAGATATTTCCTTTTTCACCATAGCCCTCTATGGGCTTCCAAATATCCCTTTGCCAATTCCACAAGAACAGCCTTAGCGAAAGGCTTCTTGAAGGGAAAGATGTAACTCTGTGAGATGAATTAACAGAACACAGAGCAGTTTCTCAGAAAGCTTCTTTCCAGTTTTGAACGGAAGATATTTCCTTTTTCACCATAGCCCTCTATGGGCTTCCAAATATCCCTTTGCCAATTCCACAAGAACAGCCTTAGCGAAAGGCTTCTTGAAGGGAAAGATGTAACTCTGTGAGATGAATTAACAGAACACAGAGCAGTTTCTCAGAAAGCTTCTTTCCAGTTTTGAACGGAAGATATTTCCTTTTTCACCATAGCCCTCTATGGGCTTCCAAATATCCCTTTGCCAACTCCACAAGAACAGACTTAGCGAAAGGCTTCTTGAAGGGAAAGATGTAACTCTGTGAGATGAATTAACAGAACACAGAGCAGTTTCTCAGAAAGCTTCTTTCCAGTTTTGAACGGAAGATATTTCTTTTTTTCACCATAGCCTCTATGGGCTTCCAAATATCCCTTTGCCAACTCCACAAGAACAGCCTTAGCGAAAGGCTTCTTGAAGGGAAAGATGTAACTCTGTGAGATGAATTAACAGAACACAGAGCAGTTTCTCAGAAAGCTTTTTCCAGTTTTGAACGGAAGATATTTCCTTTTTCACCATAGCCCTCTATGGGCTTCCAAATATCCCTTTGCCAATTCCACAAGAAGAGCCTTAGCGAAAGGCTTCTTGAAGGGAAAGATGTAACTCTGTGAGATGAATTAACAGAACACAGAGCAGTTTCTCAGAAAGCTTCTTTCCAGTTTTGAACGGAAGATATTTCCTCTTTCTCCATAGCCCTCTATGGGCTTCCAAATATCCCTTTGCCAATTCCACAAGAACAGCCTTAGAAAAGGCTTTTGAAGGGAAAGATGTAACTCTGTGAGATGAATTAACAGAACACAGAGCAGTTTCTTAGAAAGCTTCTTTCCAGTTTTGAACGGAAGATATTTCCTTTTTCACCATAGCCCTCTATGGGCTTCCAAATATCCCTTTGCCAATTCCACAAGAACAGCCTTAGCGAAAGGCTTTTGAAGGAAAGATGTAACTCTCTGAGATGAATTAACAGAACACAGAGCAGTTTCTCAGAAAGCTTTTTCCAGTTTTGAACGGAAGATATTTTTTTCACCATAGCCCTCTATGGGCTTCCAAATATCCTTTGACAATTCCACAAGAACAGTTTTAGCGAAAGGCTTTTGAAGGAAACATGTAACTCTGTGAGATGAATTAACAGAACACAGAGCAGTTTCTCAGAAAGCTTCTTTCCAGTTTTGAACGGAAGATATTTCCTTTTTCACCATAGCCCTATGGGCTTCCAAATATCCTTTGCCAATACCACAAGAACAGCCTTAGCGAAGGCTTCCTGAATGGAAACATGTAACTCTGTGAGATGAATTAAAGAACACAGAGCAGTTTCTCAGAAAGCTTCCCTCCAGTTTTGAACGGAAGATATTTCCTTTTTCACCATAGCCCTCTATGGGCTTCCAAATATCCCTTTGCCAATTCCACAAGAACAGCCTTAGCGAAAGGCTTCTGAAGGGAAAGATGTAACTCTGTGAGATGAATTAACAGAACACAGAGCAGTTTCTCAGAAAGCTTCTTTCCAGTTTTGAACGGAAGATATTTCCTTTTCACCATAGCCCTCTATGGGCTTCCAAATATCCCTTTGCCAATTCCACAAGAACAGCCTTAGCGAAAGGCTTTTGAAGGAAAGATGTAACTCTGTGAGATGAATTAACAGAACACAGAGCAGTTTCTCAGAAAGCTTTTTCCAGTTTTGAACGGAAGATATTTCCTTTTTCACCATAGCCCTCTATGGGCTTCCAAATATCCCTTTGCCAATTCCACAAGAACAGCCTTAGCGAAAGGCTTCTTGAAGGGAAAGATGTAACTCTGTGAGATGAATTAACAGAACACAGAGCAGTTTCTCAGAAAGCTTCTTCCAGTTTTGAACGGAAGATATTTCCTTTTTCACCATAGCCCTCTATGGGCTTCCAAATATCACTTTGCCAATTCCACAAGAACAGCCTTAGCGAAAGGCTTCTTGAAGGAAAGATGTAACTCTGTGAGATGAATTAACAGAACACAGAGCAGTTTCTCAGAAAGCTTTTTCCAGTTTTGAACGGAAGATATTTCCTTTTCACCATAGCCCTCTATGGGCTTCCAAATATCCCTTTGCTAATTCCACAAGAACAGCCTTAGCGAAAGGCTTTTGAAGGGAAAGATGTAACTCTGTGAGATGAATTAACAGAACACAGAGCAGTTTCTCAGAAAGCTTCTTTCCAGTTTTGAACGGAAGATATTTCCTTTTTCACCATAGCCCTCTATGGGCTTCCAAATATCCCTTTGCCAATTCCACAAGAACAGCCTTAGCGAAAGGCTTCTTGAAGGAAAGATGTAACTCTGTGAGATGAATTAACAGAACACAGAGCAGTTTCTCAGAAAGCTTCTTTCCAGTTTTGAACGGAAGATATTTCCTTTTCACCATAGCCCTCTATGGGCTTCCAAATATCCCTTTGCCAATTCCACAAGAACAGCCTTAGCGAAAGGCTTTTGAAGGGAAAGATGTAACTCTGTGAGATGAATTAACAGAACACAGAGCAGTTTCTCAGAAAGCTTTTTCCAGTTTTGAACGGAAGATATTTCCTTTTTCACCATAGCCTCTATGGGCTTCCAAATATCACTTTGCTAATTCCACAAGAACAGCCTTAGCGAAAGGCTTCTTGAAGGAAAGATGTAACTCTGTGAGATGAATTAACAGAACACAGAGCAGTTTCTCAGAAAGCTTCTTTCCAGTTTTGAACGGAAGATATTTCCTTTTCACCATAGCCCTCTATGGGCTTCCAAATATCCCTTTGCCAATTCCACAAGAACAGCCTTAGCGAAAGGCTTCTTGAAGGGAAAGATGTAACTCTGTGAGATGAATTAACAGAACACAGAGCAGTTTCTCAGAAAGCTTCTTTCCAGTTTTGAACGGAAGATATTTTTTTCACCATAGCCTCTATGGGCTTCCAAATATCCCTTTGCAAATTCCACAAGAACAGCCTTAGCGAAAGGCTCCTTGAAGGAAAGATGTAACTCTGGGAGATGAATTAACAGAACACAGAGCAGTTTCTCAGAAAGCTTCTTTCCAGTTTTGAACGGAAGATATTTCCTTTTTCACCATAGCCCTCTATGGGCTTCCAAATATCCTTTGCCAACTCCACAAGAACAGCCTTAGCGAAAGGCTTCTTGAAGGGAAAGATGTAACTCTGTGAGATGAATTAACAGAACACAGAGCAGTTTCTCAGAAAGCTTCTTTCCAGTTTTGAACGGAAGATATTTTTCACCATAGCCCTCTAAGGGCTTCCAAATATCCTTTGCCAACTCCACAAGAACAGACTTAGCGAAAGGCTTCTTGAAGGAAAGATGTAACTCTGTGAGATGAATTAACAGAACACAGAGCAGTTTCTCAGAAAGCTTCTTTCCAGTTTTGAACGGAAGATATTTCCTTTTTCACCATAGCCCTCTATGGGCTTCCAAATATCCTTTGCTAACTCCACAAGAACAGACTTAGCGAAAGGCTTCTTGAAGGGAAAGATGTAACTCTGAGATGAATTAACAGAACACAGAGCAGTTTCTCAGAAAGCTTCTGTCCAGTTTTGAACTGAAGATATTTCCTTTTTCACCATAGCCCTCTATGGGCTTCCAAATATCCTTTGCCAATTACACAAGAAGAGCCTTAGTGAAAGGCTTTTGAAGGAAAGATGTAACTCTGTGAGATGAATTAACAGAACACAGAGCAGTTTCTCAGAAAGCTTTTTCCAGTTTTGAACGGAAGATATTTCCTCTTTCTCCATAGCCTCTATGGGCTTCCAAATATCCTTTGCCAATTCCACAAGAACAGCCTTAGGGAAAGGCTTATTGAAGGAAAGATGTAACTCTGTGAGATGAATTAACAGAACACAGAGCAGTTTCTCAGAAAGCTTCTTTCCAGTTTTGAACGGAAGATATTTCCTTTTTCACCATAGCCCTCTATGGGCTTCCAAATATCCCTTGCCAATTCCACAAGAACAGCCTTAGCGAAAGGCTTCTTGAAGGAAAGATGTAACTCTGTGAGATGAATTAACAGAACACAGAGCAGTTTCTCAGAAAGCTTCTTCCAGTTTTGAACGGAAGATATTTCCTTTTTCACCATAGCCCTCTATGGGCTTCCAAATATCCTTTGCCAATTCCACAAGAAGAGCCTTAGCGAAAGGCTTCTTGAAGGGAAAGATGTAACTCTGTGAGATGAATTAACAGAACACAGAGCAGTTTCTCAGAAAGCTTCTTTCCAGTTTTGAACGGAAGATATTTCCTTTTTCACCACAGCCCTCTATGGGCTTCCAAATATCCCTTTGCCAACTCCACAAGAACAGCCTTAGCGAACGGCTTCTTGAAGGGAAAGATGTAACTCTGTGAGATGAATTAACAGAACACAGAGCAGTTTCTCAGAAAGCTTTTTTCCAGTTTTGAACGGAAGCTATTTCCTTTTTCACCATAGCCCTCTATGGGCTTCCAAATATCCCTTTGCTAATTCCACAAGAACAGCCTTAGCGAAAGGCTTCTTGAAGGGAAAGATGTAACTCTGTGAGATGAATTAACAGAACACAGAGCAGTTTCTCAGAAAGCTTCTTTCCAGTTTTGAACGGAAGATATTTCCTTTTTCCCCATAGCCCTCGATGGGCTTCCAAATATCCCTTTGACAATTCCACAAGAACAGTTTTAGCGAAAGGCTTCTTGAAGGGAAACATGTAACTCTGTGAGATGAATTAACAGAACACAGAGCAGTTTCTCAGAAAGCTTCTTTCCAGTTTTGAACGGAAGATATTTCCTTTTTCACCATAGCCCTCTATGGGCTTCCAAATATCCCTTGCCAACTCCACAAGAACAGCCTTGGCGAAAGGCTTCTTGAAGGAAACATGTAACTCTGTGAGATGAATTAAAAGAACACAGAGCAGTTTCTCAGAAAGCTTCCTCCAGTTTTGAACGGAAGATATTTCCTTTTTCACCATAGCCTCTATGGGCTTCCAAATACCCTTGCCAATTCCACAAGAACAGCCTTGGCGAAAGGCTTGAAGGGAAAGATGTAACTCTGTGAGATAATTAACAGAACACAGAGCAGTTTCTCAGAAAGCTTTTTTCCAGTTTTGAACGGAAGATATTTCCTTTTTCACCATAGCCCTCTATGGGCTTCCAAATATCCCTTGCCAATTCCACAAGAACAGCCTTAGCGAAAGGCTTCTTGAAGGGAAAGATGTAACTCTGGGAGATGAATTAACAGAACACAGAGCAGTTTCTCAGAAAGCTTCTTTCCAGTTTTGAACGGAAGATATTTCCTTTTTCACCATAGCCTCTATGGGCTTCCAAATATCCTTGCTAATTCCACAAGAACAGCCTTAGCGAAAGGCTTTTGAAGGAAAGATGTAACTCTGTGAGATGAATTAACAGAACACAGAGCAGTTTCTCAGAAAGCTTTTTTCCAGTTTTGAACGGAAGATATTTCCTTTTTCACCATAGCCTCTATGGGCTTCCAAATATCCTTTGCCAATTCCACAAGAACAGCCTTAGCGAAAGGCTTCTTGAAGGGAAAGATGTAACTCTGTGAGATGAATTAACAGAACACAGAGCAGTTTCTCAGAAAGCTTTTTTCCAGTTTTGAACGGAAGATATTTCCTTTTTCACCCTAGCCATCTATGGGCTTCCAAATATCCCTTTGCCAATTCCACAAGAACAGCCTTAGCGAAAGGCTTCTTGAAGGGAAACATGTAACTCTGTGAGATGAATTAACAGAACACAGAGCAGTTTCTCAGAAAGCTTCTTTCCAGTTTTGAACGGAAGATATTTCCTTTTCCAACATAGCCCTCTATGGGCTTCCAAATATCCCTTTGCCAATTCCACAAGAACAGCCTTAGCGAAAGGCTTCTTGAAGGGAAAGATGTAACTCTGTGAGATGAATTAACAGAACACAGAGCAGTTTCTCAGAAAGCTTCTTTCCAGTTTTGAACGGAAGATATTTCCTTTTTCACCATAGCCCTCTATGGGCTTCCAAACATCCCTTTGCCAATTCCACAAAAATAGCCTTAGCGAAAGGCTTCTTGAAGGGAAAGATGTAACTCTGTGAGATGAATTAACAGAACACAGAGCAGTTTATCAGAAAGCTTCTTTCCAGTTTTGAGCGGAAGGTATTTCCTTTTTAACCATAGCCCTCTATGGGCTTCCAAATATCCCTTTGCCAATTCCACAAGAACAGCCTTAGCGAAAGGCTTCTTATAGGGAAAGATGTAACTCTGTGAGATGAATTAACAGAACACAGAGCAGTTTCTCAGAAAGCTTCTTTCCAGTTTTGAACGGAAGATATTTCCTTTTTCACCATAGCCCTCTATGGGCTTCCAAACATCCCTTTGCCAATTCCACAAAAACAGCCTTAGCGAAAGGCTTCTTGAAGGAAAGATGTAACTCTGTGAGATGAATTAACAGAACACAGAGCAGTTTCTCAGAAAGCTTCTTTCCAGTTTTGAACGGAAGATATTTCCTTTTAACCATAGCCCTCTATAGGCTTCCAAATATCCCTTTGCCAATTCCACAAGAACAGCCTTAGCGAAAGGCTTCTTGAAGGGAAAGAGGTAACTCTGTGAGATGAATTAACAGAACACAGAGCAGTTTCTCAGAAAGCTTCTTTCCAGTTTTGAACGGAAGATATTTCCTTTTCACCATAGCCCTCTATGGGCTTCCAAATATCCCTTTTCCAGTTCCACAAGAACAGCCTTAGCGAAAGGCTTCTTGAAGGGAAAGATGTAACTCTGTGAGATGAATTAACAGAACACAGAGCAGTTTCTCAGAAAGCTTCTTTCCAGTTTTGAACGGAAGATATTTCCTTTTTCACCATAGCCCTCTATGGGCTTCCAAATATCCCTTTGCCAACTCCACAAGAACAGCCTTAGCGAAAGGCTTCTTGAAGCGCAAGATGTAACTCTGTGAGATGAATTAACAGAACACAGAGCAGTTTCTCAGAAAGCTTTTTTCCAGTTTTGAACGGAAGATATTTCCTTTTTCACCCTAGCCATCTATGGGCTTCCAAATATCCCTTTGCCAATTCCACAAGAACAGCCTTAGCGAAAGGCTTCTTGAAGGGAAAGATGTAACTCTGTGAGATGAATTAACAGAACACAGAGCAGTTTCTCAGAAAGCTTCTTTCCAGTTTTGAACGGAAGATATTTCCTTTTCCAACATAGCCCTCTATGGGCTTCCAAATATCCCTTTGCCAATTCCACAAGAACAGCCTTAGCGAAAGGCTTCTTGAAGGGAAAGATGTAACTCTGTGAGATGAATTAACAGAACACAGCAGTTTCTTAGAAACCTTCTTTCCAGTTTTGAAAGGAAGATATTTCCTTTTTTACCATAGCCCTCTACGGGCTTCCAAATATCCCTTTGAAAGTTCCACAAGAACAGCCTTAGCGAACGTCTTCTTGAAGGGAAAGATGTAACTCTGTGAGATGAATTAACAGAACACAGAGCAGTTTCTCAGAAAGCTTCTTTCCAGTTTTGAGCGGAAGGTATTTCCTTTTTCACCATAGCCCTCTATGGGCTTCCAAATATCCCTTTGCCAATTCCACAAGAACAGCCTTAGCGAAAGGCTTCTTGAAGGGAAAGATGTAACTCTGTGAGATGAATTAACAGAACACAGAGCAGTTTCTCAGAAAGCTTCTTTCCAGTTTTGAACGGAAGATATTTCCTTTTTCACCATAGCCCTCTATGGGCTTCCAAATATCCTTTGACAATTCCACAAGAACAGCCTTAGCGAAAGGCTTCTTGAAGGGAAACATGTAACTCTGTGAGATGAATTAACAGAACACAGAGCAGTTTCTCAGAAAGCTTCTTTCCAGTTTTGAACGGAAGATATTTCCTTTTTCACCAGAGCCATCTATGGGCTTCCAAATATCCCTTTGCCAATACCACAAGAACAGCCTTAGCGAAAGGCTTCCTGAATGGAAACATGTAACTCTGTGAGATGAATTAAAAGAACACAGAGCAGTTTCTCAGAAAGCTTCCCTCCAGTTTTGAACGGAAGATATTTCCTTTTTCACCATAGCCCTCTATGGGCTTCCAAATATCCCTTTGCCAATTCCACAAGAACAGCCTTAGCGAAAGGCTTCTTGAAGGGAAAGATGTAACTCTGTGAGATGAATTAACAGAACACAGAGCAGTTTCTCAGAAAGCTTTTTTCCAGTTTTGAACGGAAGATATTTCCTTTTTCACCATAGCCCTCTATGGGCTTCCAAATATCCCTTTGCAATTCCACAAGAACAGCCTTAGCGAAAGGCTTCTTGAAGGAAAGATGTAACTCTGTGAGATGAATTAACAGAACACAGAGCAGTTTCTCAGAAAGCTTCTTTCCAGTTTTGAACGGAAGATATTTCCTTTTTCACCATAGCCCTCTATGGGCTTCCAAATATCCCTTTGCCAACTCCACAAGAACAGACTTAGCGAAAGGCTTCTTGAAGGGAAAGATGTAACTCTGTGAGATGAATTAACAGAACACAGAGCAGTTTCTCAGAAAGCTTCTTTCCAGTTTTGAACGGAAGATATTTCCTTTTTCACCATAGCCCTCTATGGGCTTCCAAATATCCCTTTGCCAACTCCACAAGAACAGTTTTAGCGAAAGGCTTCTTGAAGGGAAACATGTAACTCTGTGAGATGAATTAACAGAACACAGAGCAGTTTCTCAGAAAGCTTCTTTCCAGTTTTGAACGGAAGATATTTCCTTTTTCACCATAGCCATCTATGGGCTTCCAAATATCCCTTTGCCAATTCCACAAGAAGAGCCTTAGCGAAAGGCTTCTTGAAGGGAAAGATGTAACCCTGTGAGATGAATTAACAGAACACAGAGCAGTTTCTCAGAAAGCTTCTTTCCAGTTTTGAACGGAAGATATTTCCTCTTTTTCCATAGCCCTCTATGGGCTTCCAAATATCCCTTTGCCAATTCCACAAGAACAGCCTTAGGGAAAGGCTTATTGAAGGGAAAGATGTAACTCTGTGAGATGAATTAACAGAACACAGAGCAGTTTCTCAGAAAGCTTCTTTCCAGTTTTGAACGGAAGATATTTCCTTTTTCACCATAGCCCTCTATGGGCTTCCAAATATCCCTTTGCCAATTCCACAAGAACAGCCTTAGCGAAAGGCTTCTTGAAGGGAAAGATGTAACTCTGTGAGATGAATTAACAGAACACAGAGCAGTTTCTCAGAAAGCTTCTTTCCAGTTTTGAACGGAAGATATTTCCTTTTCCAACATAGCCCTCTATGGGCTTCCAAATATCCCTTAGCCAATTCCACAAGGACAGCCTTAGCGAAAGGCTTCTTGAAGGGAAAGATGTAACTCTGTGAGATGAATTAACAGAACACAGCAGTCTCTAGAAACCTTCTTTCCAGTTTTGAACGGAAGTTATTTCCTTTTTTACCATAGCCCTCTACGGGCTTCCAAATATCCCTTTGAAAGTTCCACAAGAACAGCCTTAGCGAACGTCTTCTTGAAGGGAAAGATGTAACTCTGTGAGATGAATTAACAGAACACAGAGCAGTTTCTCAGAAAGCTTCTTTCCAGTTTTGAGCGGAAGGTATTTCCTTTTTCACCATAGCCCTCTATGGGCTTCCAAATATCCCTTTGCCAATTCCACAAGAACAGCCTTAGCGAAAGGCTTCTTGAAGGGAAAGATGTAACTCTGTGAGATGAATTAACAGAACACAGAGCAGTTTCTCAGAAAGCTTCTTTCCAGTTTTGAACGGAAGATATTTCCTTTTTAAATATAGCCCTCTATGGGCTTCCAAATATCCCTTTGACAATTCCACAAGAACAGTTTTAGCGAAAGGCTTCTTGAAGGGAAAGATGTAACTCTGTGAGATGAATTAACAGAACACAGAGCAGTTTCTCAGAAAGCTTCTTTCCAGTTTTGAACGGAAGATATTTCCTTTTTCACCATAGCCCTCTATGGGCTTCCAAATATCCCTTTGCCAATACCACAAGAACAGCCTTAGCGAAAGGCTTCCTGAATGGAAACATGTAACTCTGTGAGATGAATTAAAAGAACACAGAGCAGTTTCTCAGAAAGCTTCTTTCCAGTTTTGAACGGAAGATATTTCCTTTTTCTCCATAGCCCTCTATGGGCTTCCAAATATCCCTTTGCCAATTCCAGAAGAACAGCCTTAGAGAAAGGCTTCTTGAAGGGAAAGATGTAACTCTGTGAGATGAATTAACAGAACATAGAGCAGTTTCTCGGAAAGCTTCTTTCCAGTTTTGAACGGAAGATATTTTTTTCACCATAGCCCTCTATGGGCTTCCAAATATCCTTTGACAATTCCACAAGAACAGCCTTAGCGAAAGGCTTCTTGAAGGGAAAGATGTAACTCTGTGAGATGAATTAACAGAACACAGAGCAGTTTCTCAGAAAGCTTTTTCCAGTTTTGAACGGAAGATATTTCCTTTTTTCACCTAGCCATCTATGGGCTTCCAAATATCCCTTTGCCAATTCCACAAGAACAGCCTTAGCGAAAGGCTTCTTGAAGGAAACATGTAACTCTGTGAGATGAATTAACAGAACACAGAGCAGTTTCTCAGAAAGCTTCTTTCCAGTTTTGAACGGAAGATATTTCCTTTTCCAACATAGCCCTCTATGGGCTTCCAAATATCCTTGCCAATTCCACAAGAACAGCCTTAGCGAAAGGCTTCTTGAAGGAAAGATGTAACTCTGTGAGATGAATTAACAGAACACAGAGCAGTTTCTCAGAAAGCTTCTTTCCAGTTTTGAACGGAAGATATTTCCTTTTTCACCATAGCCTCTATGGGCTTCCAAACATCCTTTGCCAATTCCACAAAAACAGCCTTAGCGAAGGCTTCTTGAAGGAAAGATGTAACTCTGTGAGATGAATTAACAGAACACAGAGCAGTTTCTCAGAAAGCTTCTCTCCAGTTTTGAACGGAAGATATTTCCTTTTTCACCATAGCCCTCTATGGGCTTCCAAATATCCCTTTGCCAATTCCACAAGAACAGCCTTAGCGAAAGGCTTGTTGAAGGGAAAGATGTAACTCCGAGAGATGAATTAACAGAACACAGAGCAGTTTCTCAGAAAGCTTCTTTCCAGTTTTGAACGGAAGATATGTCCTTTTTCACCATAGCCCTCTGGGCTTCCAAATATCCTTTTCAGTTCCACAAGAACAGCCTTAGCGAAAGGCTTCTTGAAGGAAAGATGTAACTCTGTGAGATGAATTAACAGAACACAGAGCAGTTTCTCAAGCTTCTTTCCAGTTTTGAGCGGAAGATATGTCCTTTTTCACCATAGCCCTCTGGGCTTCCAAATATCCCTTTGCCAACTCCACAAGAACAGCCTTAGCGAAAGGCTTCTTGAAGCGCAAGATGTAACTCTGTGAGATGAATTAACAGAACACAGAGCAGTTTCTCAGAAAGCTTTTTTCCAGTTTTGAACGGAAGATATTTCCTTTTTCACCCTAGCCATCTATGGGCTTCCAAATATCCCTTTGCCAATTCCACAAGAACAGCCTTAGCGAAAGGCTTCTTGAAGGGAAAGATGTAACTCTGTGAGATGAATTAACAGAACACAGAGCAGTTTCTCAGAAAGCTTCTTTCCAGTTTTGAACGGAAGATATTTCCTTTTCCAACATAGCC
The DNA here is from genome assembly GCA_023783455.1 of Erythrocebus patas. NCBI lineage: Eukaryota > Metazoa > Chordata > Mammalia > Primates > Cercopithecidae > Erythrocebus > Erythrocebus patas. The sequence continues at coordinate 57,374 of JAKFHT010000423.1, forward strand.
CTCTATGGGCTTCCAAATATCCCTTTGCCAATTCCACAAGAACAGCCTTAGCGAAAGGCTTCTTGAAGGGAAAGATGTAACTCTGTGAGATGAATTAACAGAACACAGCAGTTTCTTAGAAACCTTCTTTCCAGTTTTGAACGGAAGATATTTTTTTCACCATAGCCCTCTACGGGCTTCCAAATATCCTTTGAAAGTTCCACAAGAACAGCCTTAGCGAACGTCTTCTTGAAGGAAAGATGTAACTCTGTGAGATGAATTAACAGAACACAGAGCAGTTTCTCAGAAAGCTTTTTCCAGTTTTGAACGGAAGATATTTCCTTTTTCACCATAGCCCTCTATGGGCTTCCAAATATCCCTTTGCCAATTCCACAAGAACAGCCTTAGCGAAAGGCTTCTTGAAGGGAAAGATGTAACTCTGTGAGATGAATTAACAGAACACAGAGCAGTTTCTCAGAAAGCTTCTTTCCAGTTTTGAACGGAAGATATTTCCTTTTTCCCCATAGCCCTCTATGGGCTTCCAAATATCCCTTTGACAATTCCACAAGAACAGTTTTAGCGAAAGGCTTCTTGAAGGGAAACATGTAACTCTGTGAGATGAATTAACAGAACACAGAGCAGTTTCTCAGAAAGCTTCTTTCCAGTTTTGAACGGAAGATATTTCCTTTTTCACCAGAGCCATCTATGGGCTTCCAAATATCCCTTTGCCAATTCCACAAGAACAGCCTTAGCGAAAGGCTTCCTGAATGGAAACATGTAACTCTGTGAGATGAATTAAAAGAACACAGAGCAGTTTCTCAGAAAGCTTCCCTCCAGTTTTGAACGGAAGATATTTCCTTTTTCACCATAGCCCTCTATGGGCTTCCAAATATCCCTTTGCCAATTCCACAAGAACAGCCTTAGCGAAAGGCTTCTTGAAGGGAAAGATGTAACTCTGTGAGATGAATTAACAGAACACAGAGCAGTTTCTCAGAAAGCTTCTTTCCAGTTTTGAACGGAAGATATTTCCTTTTTCACCATAGCCCTATATGGGCTTCCAAATATCCTTGCCAACTCCACAAGAACAGCCTTAGCGAAGGCTTCTTGAAGGAAAGATGTAACTCTGTGAGATGAATTAACAGAACACAGAGCAGTTTCTCAGAAAGCTTCTTTCCAGTTTTGAACGGAAGATATTTCCTTTTTCACCATAGCCCTCTATGGGCTTCCAAATATCCCATTGCCAACTCCACAAGAACAGACTTAGCGAAAGGCTTCTTGAAGGGAAAGATGTAACTCTGTGAGATGAATTAACAGAACACAGAGCAGTTTCTCAGAAAGCTTCTTTCCAGTTTTGAACGGAAGATATTTCCTTTTTCACCATAGCCCTCTATGGGCTTCCAAATATCCCTTTTCCAGTTCCACAAGAACAGCCTTAGCGAAAGGCTTCTTGAAGGGAAAGATGTAACTCTGTGAGATGAATTAACAGAACACAGAGCAGTATCTCAGAAAGCTTCTTTCCAGTTTTGAACGGAAGATATTTCCTTTTTCACCATAGCCCTCTATGGGCTTCCAAATATCCCTTTGCCAACTCCACAAGAACAGCCTTAGCGAAAGGCTTCTTGAAGCGAAAGATGTAACTCTGTGAGATGAATTAACAGAACACAGAGCAGTTTCTCAAGCTTTTTCCAGTTTTGAGCGGAAGATATTTCCTTTTTCACCTAGCCATCTATGGGCTTCCAAATATCCCTTTGCCAATTCCACAAGAACAGCCTTAGCGAAAGGCTTCTTGAAGGAAAGATGTAACTCTGTGAGATGAATTAACAGAACACAGAGCAGTTTCTCAAGCTTCTTTCCAGTTTTGAACGGAAGATATATCCTTTTCCAACATAGCCCTCTATGGGCTTCCAAATATCCTTTGCCAATTCCACAAGAACAGCCTTAGCGAAAGGCTTCTTGAAGGGAAAGATGTAACTCTGTGAGATGAATTAACAGAACACAGCAGTTTCTTAGAAACCTTCTTTCCAGTTTTGAAAGGAATATATTTCCTTTTTTACCATAGCCCTCTACGGGCTTCCAAATATCCCTTTGAAAGTTCCACAAGAACAGCCTTAGCGAACGTCTTCTTGAAGGGAAAGATGTAACTCTGTGAGATGAATTAACAGAACACAGAGCAGTTTCTCAGAAAGCTTTTTTCCAGTTTTGAACGGAAGATATTTCCTTTTTCACCATAGCCCTCTATGGGCTTCCAAATATCCCTTTGCCAATTCCACAAGAACAGCCTTAGCGAAAGGCTTCTTGAAGGGAAAGATGTAACTCTGTGAGATGAATTAACAGAACACAGAGCAGTTTCTCAGAAAGCTTCTTTCCAGTTTTGAACGGAAGATATTTCCTTTTTCCCCATAGCCCTCTATGGGCTTCCAAATATCCCTTTGACAATTCCACAAGAACAGTTTTAGCGAAAGGCTTCTTGAAGGGAAACATGTAACTCTGTGAGATGAATTAACAGAACACAGAGCAGTTTCTCAAGCTTCTTTCCAGTTTTGAACGGAAGATATTTCCTTTTTCACCAGAGCCATCTATGGGCTTCCAAATATCCCTTTGCCAATACCACAAGAACAGCCTTAGCGAAAGGCTTCCTGAATGGAAACATGTAACTCTGTGAGATGAATTAAAAGAACACAGAGCAGTTTCTCAGAAAGCTTCCCTCCAGTTTTGAACGGAAGATATTTCCTTTTTCACCATAGCCCTCTATGGGCTTCCAAATATCCCTTTGCCATTCCACAAGAACAGCCTTAGCGAAAGGCTTCTTGAAGGAAAGATGTAACTCTGTGAGATGAATTAACAGAACACAGAGCAGTTTCTCAAGCTTTTTCCAGTTTTGAGCGGAAGATATTTCCTTTTTCACCATAGCCCTCTATGGGCTTCCAAATATCCTTGCCAATTCCACAAGAACAGCCTTAGCGAAAGGCTTCTTGAAGGGAAAGATGTAACTCTGTGAGATGAATTAACAGAACACAGAGCAGTTTCTCAGAAAGCTTCTTTCCAGTTTTGAACGGAAGATATTTCCTTTTTCACCATAGCCCTCTATGGGCTTCCAAATATCCCTTTGCCAACTCCACAAGAACAGTTTTAGCGAAAGGCTTCTTGAAGGGAAAGATGTAACTCTGTGAGATGAATTAACAGAACACAGAGCAGTTTCTCAGAAAGCTTCTTTCCAGTTTTGAACGGAAGATATTTCCTTTTTCACCATAGCCATCTATGGGCTTCCAAATATCCCTGTGCCAATTCCACAAGAAGAGCCTTAGCGAAAGGCTTCTTGAAGGGAAAGATGTAACCCTGTGAGATGAATTAATAGAACACAGAGCAGTTTCTCAGAAAGCTTCTTTCCAGTTTTGAACGGAAGATATTTCCTCTTTTTCCATAGCCCTCTATGGGCTTCCAAATATCCCTTTGCCAATTCCACAAGAACAGCCTTAGCGAAAGGCTTCTGAAGGAAAGATGTAACCTGTGAGATGAATTAACAGAACACAGAGCAGTTTCTCAGAAAGCTTCTTTCCAGTTTTGAACGGAAGATATTTCCTTTTCCAACATAGCCCTCTATGGGCTTCCAAATATCCCTTTGCCAATTCCACAAGGACAGCCTTAGCGAAAGGCTTCTTGAAGGGAAAGATGTAACTCTGTGAGATGAATTAACAGAACACAGCAGTCTCTAGAAACCTTCTTTCCAGTTTTGAGCGGAAGATATTTCCTTTTTACCATAGCCCTCTATGGGCTTCCAAATATCCTTTGAAAGTTCCACAAGAACAGCCTTAGCGAACGTCTTCTTGAAGGAAAGATGTAACTCTGTGAGATGAATTAACAGAACACAGAGCAGTTTCTCAAGCTTCTTTCCAGTTTTGAGCGGAAGGTATTTCCTTTTTCACCATAGCCCTCTATGGGCTTCCAAATATCCTTTGCCAATTCCACAAGAACAGCCTTAGCGAAAGGCTTCTTGAAGGAAAGATGTAACTCTGTGAGATGAATTAACAGAACACAGAGCAGTTTCTCAAGCTTCTTTCCAGTTTTGAACGGAAGATATTTCCTTTTTCTCCATAGCCATCTATGGGCTTCCAAACATCCCTTGCCAATTCCACAAGAACAGCCTTAGCGAAAGGCTTCTTGAAGGAAAGATGTAACTCTGTGAGATGAATTAACAGAACACAGAGCAGTTTCTCAGAAAGCTTCTTTCCAGTTTTGAGCGGAAGATATTTCCTTTTTCACCATAGCCCTCTATGGGCTTCCAATATCCTTTGCCAATTCCACAAGAACAGCCTTAGCGAAAGGCTTCCTGAAGGAAAGATGTAACTCTGTGAGATGAATTAACAGAACACAGAGCAGTTTCTCAAGCTTCTTTCCAGTTTTGAGCGGAAGATATTTCCTTTTTCACCATAGCCCTCTATGGGCTTCCAAATATCAATTTGCCAATTCCACAAGAACAGCCTTAGCGAAAGGCTTCTTGAAGGAAAGATGTAACTCTGTGAGATGAATTAACAGAACACAGAGCAGTTTCTCAAGCTTCTTTCCAGTTTTGAGCGGAAGATATTTCCTTTTTCACCATAGCCCTCTACGGGCTTCCAAATATCCTTTGCCAATTCCACAAGAACAGCCTTAGCGAAAGGCTTCTTGAAGGAAAGATGTAACTCTGTGAGATGAATTAACAGAACACAGAGCAGTTTCTCAAGCTTCTTTCCAGTTTTGAAGCGGAAGATATTTCCTTTTCAATATAGCCCTCTATGGGCTTCCAAATATCCCTTTGCCAATTCCACAAGAACAGCCTTAGCGAAAGGCTTCTTGAAGGGAAAGATGTAACTCTGTGAGATGAATTAACAGAACACAGAGCAGTTTCTCAGAAAGCTTCTTTCCAGTTTTGAACGGAAGATATTTCCTTTTTCACCATAGCCCTCTATGGGCTTCCAAATATCCCTTTGACAATTCCACAAGAACAGTTTTAGCGAAAGGCTTCTTGAAGGGAAAGATGTAACTCTGTGAGATGAATTAACAGATCACAGAGCAGTTTCTCAGAAAGCTTCTTTCCAGTTTTGAACGGAAGATATTTCCTTTTTCACCATAGCCCTCTATGGGCTTCCAAATATCCCTTTGCCAATACCACAAGAACAGCCTTAGCGAAAGGCTTCCTGAATGGAAACATGTAACTCTGTGAGATGAATTAAAAGAACACAGAGCAGTTTCTCAAGCTTCTTCCAGTTTTGAGCGGAAGATATTTCCTTTTTCTCCATAGCCCTCTATGGGCTTCAAATATCCTTTGCCAATTCCAGAAGAACAGCCTTAGAAAGGCTTCTTGAAGGAAAGATGTAACTCTGTGAGATGAATTAACAGAACATAGAGCAGTTTCTCGGAAAGCTTCTTTCCAGTTTTGAGCGGAAGATATTTCCTTTTTTCACCATAGCCCTCTATGGGCTTCCAAATATCCTTGCCAATTCCACAAGAACAGCCTTAGCGAAAGGCTTCTTGAAGGAAAGATGTAACTCTGTGAGATGAATTACCGTGAACACAGAGCAGTTTCTCAAGCTTCTTTCCAGTTTTGAGCGGAAGATATTTCCTTTTCACCATAGCCCTATGGGCTTCCAAATATCCTTGCCAATTCCACAAGAACAGCCTTAGCGAAGGCTTTGAAGGAAAGATGTAACTCTGTGAGATGAATTAACAGAACACAGAGCAGTTTCTCAAGCTTCTCCAGTTTTGAACGGAAGATATTTCCTTTTTCACCGTAGCCCTCTATGGGCTTCCAAATATCCTTGACAATTCCACAAGAACAGTTTTAGCGAAGGCTTCTTGAAGGAAAGATGTAACTCTGTGAGATGAATTAACAGACACAGAGCAGTTTCTCAAGCTTTTTCCAGTTTTGAGCGGAAGATATTTCTTTTTCCAACATAGCCCTCTATGGGCTTCCAAATATCCTTTGCCAATTCCACAAGGACAGCCTTAGCGAAAGGCTTCCTGAATGGAAACATGTAACTCTGTGAGATGAATTAAAGAACACAGAGCAGTTTCTCAGAAAGCTTCTTTCCAGTTTTGAGCGGAAGATATTTCCTTTTTCTCCATAGCCCTCTATGGGCTTCCAAATATCCTTTGCCAATTCCACAAGAACAGCCTTAGCGAAAAGGCTTTGAAGGAAAGATGTAACTCTGTGAGATGAATTAACAGAACACAGAGCAGTTTCTCGAAAGCTTCTTTCCAGTTTTGACGGAAGATATTTCCTTTTCACCATAGCCCTCTATGGGCTTCCAAATATCCTTTGCCAATTCCACAAGAACAGCCTTAGCGAAAGGCTTCTTGAAGGAAAGATGTAACTCTGTGAGATGAATTAACAGAACACAGAGCAGTTTCTCAAGCTTCTTCCAGTTTTGAGCGGAAGATATTTCCTTTTCCAACATAGCCCTCTATGGGCTTCCAAATATCCTTTGCCAATTCCACAAGAACAGCCTTAGCGAAAGGCTTCTTGAAGGAAAGATGTAACTCTGTGAGATGAATTAACAGAACACAGCAGTCTCTAGAAACCTTCTTTCCAGTTTTGAAAGGAATATATTTCCTTTTTACCATAGCCCTCTACGGGCTTCCAAATATCCTTTGAAAGTTCCACAAGAACAGCCTTAGCGAAAGGCTTCTTGAAGGAAAGATGTAACTCTGTGAGATGAATTAACAGAACACAGAGCAGTTTCTCAAGCTTCTTTCCAGTTTTGAACGGAAGATATTTCCTTTTCACCATAGCCCTCTATGGGCTTCCAAATATCCTTTGCAAATTCCACAAGAACAGCCTTAGCGAAAGGCTTCCTGAAGGGAAAGATGTAACTCTGTGAGATGAATTAACAGAACACAGAGCAGTTTCTCAGAAAGCTTCTTTCCAGTTTTGAACGGAAGATATTTCCTTTTTCACCATAGCCCTCTATGGGCTTCCAAATATCCCTTGCCAATTC